>JAECUM010013660.1:0-50713 GCA_016617855.1 Megalonaias nervosa
CTGTCCAGCTCTTCAGTGAGTTTTTCCTGAATCTCTGGATGGGCAGCCATTGCATACAGGAAGTAGGTCAGCAATGTAGCTGTTGTCTCATATCCAGCAATGAAAAACAGAAAGGCTTGGCCAAGAATTTCATCCATGTCCAACCCTGGAAGAAATTTTTGTTCATATGTTTCAAAAACAATTTATTATACAACTAACAAAAGCAGCTTTCTCTGCATTTCTTTATAATACTTATGAACACTTGGTGCAATGTGTAAATTTGTTGTGTACTATTCTACACAATTTTGATAACTTCATTACAGTCAACAGTGTAACTGAGAAATAATGATTGCTCCCTGTAGTATGACAAAAATAGTTGCTTCTGACCCATTTTCCATATTTCACACTTCTGTACACTGTAAGCAATAACCAAAACAATTGCTTATGGATAGTGGTTGTTATTTGAGGTCTTACAAGCAAATTCCAGGACATACTCTTAATGACAACAGTAAACTGCAGAAACCAATATCTGTTATTACATAATGCACTGGCAGGTTTGTTACGAGTAATCAGACTGAAAAAAAAAACATACACCATGATCTGCTGATGCAATATGTGATGGCAGATCTGGGTCTATATTGTTTGCAGCTGGACTTGACTTATAAGCAAGTATATATGGTATCACACTTGTCATTTCAAGGATAGGAGTGAATGTAACTGTGCAGAGGAAAACGTGATAATGGTGAGATAGTAAATGGGATAAGGTACTTTTGAAAAGGATGACAATATTGATAGTGTACAACACTGACAATCAAATTCAGGTGAGTCCATGGACAAGGCACTTTACTCCAATTGCTTTAGAATGCTATAATCTCAGCCCAGGCCATCTGCTGTGGTGTGTCCATGGACAAGATACTTTACTCCAATTGCTTTAGCATGCTATGATCTTCATCAGTTGATGTGCCATACAAATACCACACAAACAAACAATATTTCATTACATTTCACCATCATTTGTTCTATATTGAAAGGACTTTATGCAAAAATACTTTTTGTCAAATCTGAGAAAATTTTGTTCAGCAGTTTTTGAAATAAAGTATTTGTGTGATTATGTTTTTTCTATTTTTAGTATGGGTGGCTATATTTGATGGCAGATCAGCTTCATTGGTATAAATCTGAAAGGGACATTGTCAAATTTGATCAAATTCTATTGTGTGATTTAGTAGAAGCTGCAAAAGATCTATTGTTTGCATCTGCTGCCATATTTAAAGCAGATCAGATCCACCTGTAAAAGTTGAAAGCTCTTCATTGCTAGAAGGCCTTTGATCAAATTATGTCATACTGGCATCATTTGTATAAAACTGAAAGCGCTTTATACCAGCATGCCTTCTGTCAAATTTGATCAAATTATGTCATGCAGTTTACAAGCAGTTGTTTTTAAAGTTTTCTATTTTTAGTCATGGCAGCCATATTTGATGGTGGACTGACATAATCTGTACAAATTTTAAATGTCCCGAGTAATTCAATCTACAGGGTCATATTGCAGTTATGCCCATAGTTGCAAAACAAGTCTGATACTCCACAAATGCTCACAAAATCTTTTTTTCATTGTAATGTACTTGTTATGGTTCAATTTATTTCAATCAAATCATTTTCTACAAGTAAATAGTTTTTGTATCAGTGTACAGTAAATGTTAACCTTACTTTTACTGCTAGACTGTGATCCGGACTCTTGATTCTCCTCTTGCACCTCTTCCTCTGCATCCAGCAACAGCTGTATAAAGTCAACTCGACCAGTCTATGCCAACAAAATGTTAAATTACATCTTAATGTGGAAAGATTCAGCACTACTGGATGTTTCTATTAATCTACAAATTGAACATAATCTTACCTAATAATCTCTATACTTCATTTTGGCAAAATGAAGCCTCTGTATTATTATTACTATTATTTTTTTTTATTACTATTGAAATAATAGTTCAAGAAACCAATTATTTATTAAAGTATCAATCTGTGCAACAAATAATATGTATAAAATTTTAGTTTCTATAATATGTTTCTAGTCCCATACAATTCTATATATTAAGGTCAGTAACAAACTATATCATTCATTTATCCTATGACAGTTATTAATATTTAACCTCACTTTAACAAAAGCACTCTTATTTAACAAAATATATTTAAGTATGGTGAATCATTTAGTTCTTGATATTTTTACTTTACTGGTGTCTGGTTCATAATTCTAGCGTTCTGTACTGCCTTGGAAGCAACATTTTTTAAAACAAGTTTTTAATTTTGTTTGATTTCTTCTAAAAAAAAGAATTCTGACATATAAAGAAATGCTGGTAATCAAAAACAAATGGTAGCAAAGATAAACAATAACTGTCTCTGAGGGTGGATGCCATTATCAATGTTATCAATACTTCTCTCTCATTTTGGGAATTCCCATCATTTTTCAAAACTGCCATCGTAAAACCTCTGTTGAAGTAAATGACACTGAACCCTAATGATTTAAAGAACATCCTATTTCTAACCTCTCACTCATTTAAAACATCTTAGAAAAAGTTGTTCTATTCCAACTTGTATCTCATCTGAATTCAAATAGTCTTTTTAGCAATGTACAACCTTCATATCACCCTCATCACAGTATTATTAAAACTGCTCTTCTGAGAGTAGATAACAACCTTCTTTCTGCTTTGGATAATGGAAAGATTACAATCCTCACCCTCCTTAACTTGTCTGCAGCATTTGACAAAATAGACCATGATGTATTACTTCACAGTCTCCAGCATATATCTGGTATTCAAGATACAGCCTTACTATGGTTCAAGTCCTACTTAGTCATAAGGACACAAATTTTGTCCATAAATGGAAAACATTCCAGCCCTGTTTATCTATGTTCTGGTGTTCTACAAGGCCCTGTTCTCTTCATTCTATACACTCAGCCACTCTCATGTGTCATCATAGATTGACATCCTGTGCCTCACCAATTGTATGCTGATGACACTCAAATATACAAACTTAGCTGCCCAGCAAAAGTTGAGGCTACCATCCAAGGTGTAGAGAGGTTCAATTAAGATATGAAGTCATGGATGACATGTAACAAATTGCACATGAATGATCATAAAACTGAAGCTATCATGATCACCTGCAAAATGCTTTCTCATTCACATCCTTTACCTCAAACAATAAGTATCAGCAATACCAACATTACATTCAAACAGTCAGCATGAAACCTAGGTGTCACTCTCATTACACCAACATGACATGATCATATGCAAGTCTACATATTTGGAAGCTGGAACGCATCAGCTCCAGTTGCAATTTTCTTTCAGCTGATGCCACTAAAACATTTGTGTGTTCTTAGTACTTTTAAGACTAGACTATTGTAATTCACATCTATCTGGTTCGTCTCAGTATCTGCCACAGAAATATTCAAAAATATGGCTGATCAGATCATCCTTAGAGTACTGAAGACTGAGCACACCTCCCCCCTGCTCTGTAACCTTCATTGGCTACCTCTTCAATCCGGAATCAAACACAAAATCTGTTCACTATGCAACATTTCGTTGACTGGCTCCAATCTAATATACCTATCTGACCTCACTCATGTGTACACCCCATCCAGAAACTTATGCTGCTCTTCCGACTCTCGTATTCTCAATGTTCCCACTGTTAAAATGACGTCATACTGACAAAGTTCTTTTGTGTACCAGGGCCCAGCTATGTGGAACGAATTGCCCATAGAACTTAGACATAAGGACACTGTGTCCTCATTAAAGAGTGCTCTTAAAGCTTGCCTATTTTGACTACATCAACAGACTTAAAGACGTTATAATGTTTACTTCCTTAATTATTGTCAGCATGTTTTTGCTTTGTAATTTCATGGTGTATGTTTTTGTAATCTTGTCACTGTATGTTTTTATGTGTTATCTAATATTGTAAAGCACACAGAGCTTCTAAAAATTAGGCACTGTACTAAGTCCACATTATTATTCTTATTATTATTATTAATGTCATGGTATTGCTTTGATATAAGCTGCACAGAAAATTTCTCAAAATTAATGTACAATCATGTTTTTATAGTACTGCATTGGGACAACAGTTTTGCACTGGAGACTTACATAGTAAGTAACTGATGGTTTCACAGTTCTAAATTTCTGCTTTACCAGCTCTTCTGATGTATAACTAATACAAACTATTCCTACATTCACAGTAAAAACTTTTTTTACAATAGTATCTATAGCTCTGAAAAGTAAAAACGGCAGTTTGATAGAATTTAATAACAGCCTGGTGATAAATTGTGAGATTTTTGCATGCAGCTTCTTCAAATGCAAGCTCAAGTACAAACAATCAACATCAATACCAAATACAACATCAACAACATCAGCACCACCAATGCTATTTAAAACTTCTGATGCATTAGGAAAAACAATTATTTCTTACATTGATCCCCTTCTTTCTGTCCTCAATAATCTCCTTGGTCCTGCTGACAAAAAACTGTACGCAATCATTTGGCCAGAATCCAAGACCCAATTTTGTCATCAATGGGGCCAGTCTTGGAAATAACACTAAAAAATAAAGACACAAACATCATGATGGAAAACATTCAGAGTACTCCATGAATAATATGTAAAAAAAAACAACTTTCCAACAGATTAATTATTTTTCTCTCATTTCTCACTAGAAAATACTGTAGGAAAATTGGTGGCATAATATAGATATTTATGTAGCTTTAGAAATAATAATAATAATAATGACTTTATTTAAATACAGAGTACTTTGTAAAAAGGTGGCATAACATAGGTATTTATTGTAGCTTAATTAATACAGAATACATTGTAAATAGAAATGTCATTACAAAGTTTACAAATGAAGAATTTGCTGTAAAGGATGGCTGTTTACAGGTCAGCAAAATCTGTCTTTTTAATTCCAAAATAGAAAGAAATATGGCAGACATGCATAATGTCATAATCATAATAATGTAATTATGGGGCCAAATAGTGCACTTGTGTAAGAGAGGCATATCCCACATGCCTTTCTCACATGGGCAAACTGTATGACACATATAAACAAATGAGAGAAATTATCTGGTAACTTAAACATTATTATTTCACATTTTTCCACATGTTACAGATCAACCTCATGGAAGGAATGCTTTTAAACCCTGATAGAAGATTCATCCATAACTTGAGATTAAAAATTAAAAGATTCATCTGTAACTTGATATTAATAATAAAAACATTCATCTGTAAATTCAGAATAAAATGTTATCTTAAGGATGATGTAATAAAATATATGCAAAATGAAAAGAACCTAGTTGTGGTTTGAGAACATAGCTTGAGAATAATTGAAAGACTATTTAAGACATTTACATGCAAAAGTCTTTTGACACATACAAGTACTTTATAATTAAGTTAGTGTTACCAACTATATCAGGATACTCTGCTTTAACTGGAAAATGCTTAAAACCATATGATGTTACATCTTCAGGTTGTACATACAAAACTTTAAGAAAAAGGCTAAACACTAGTAGATACCTTTAGCAACTGAAATTTAGAATTTTGTATAATCCAACAAGTTTCTAAACCCCAGATTAAATGTCACAGGAAATGAACACTCGATTAAGTGCTAGAGGAATTGAACACTCAATCAAGTGTTACTGGAAATGAACACCCAATTAAGTGTTACAGGAATTGAATACCCAATCAAGTGTTACATGAAATGAACACCCAATTAAGTGTTGCACGAACTGAATACCTAATCAAGTGTTACAGGAACTGAATACCCAATCAAGTGTTGCAGGAACTAAATACCCAATCAAGTGTTACAGGAATTGAATACCCAATTAAGTGTTACAGGAATTGAATACCCAATCAAGTGTTACAGGAAATTATTAAGATTCTATATATCCTGTATTGCAAACTTAATTTTATTCTTGGTGTATTAATTTTCATACATTTCATGATGGTCACAAAATACTTATTTTAATACTCATAGCCAAAAGTCTTTGATATAGATATAATTACTTTCAGAGGCATATCCACAAAATCTATGCAAGAACAAAAATGTTTAAAATAACAAAACCACCACAACAACATATTATGATCAGAATATTAAATCTAGTCACAGCAAATACATCCCCATCTTTGCATTCTTAAGTGGTATTTTTACATAATTTTCCTAGGTGTGTTGCCAACTTAAGGAATTCAATTTAAATGATATTATTACATGTTACTAGGATTGCTGCCACAAGAAGCATGTTGCTAATGTGTTGCCACTTTATGAAATGCAATTTTTAATGGTATTATTACATCATGTTGTTAGGTGTGTTGCTTCAACATGAATTGCAATTTTAAATGGTATAATTATACAATGTTGCAAGTGGGTTGCTACATTATGGAATGCAATTTAAATGGCATCATTACATCATGTTACAAGGTGTGTTACCACATTATGGAATGCAATTTAAATAGCATTATTATATCATGTTGTCATGTGTGTTGCCACATCATGAAATGCAATCGTAAATGATATTAATTATATGATGTTGCCAGGTGGGTTGATATATGATGGAATGCATCATTTACATTTTGCTAAGTGAGTTACAACATTATGCAATGCAGTTTAAATGTATTATTACATCATGATGCTAGATGAGTTCTCACATTATGGAATGCAATTTTAATAGCACTATTACATCATGCTGCTACCTGAGTTGCCACATTATGGAATGCAATTTTAGTGGCACTATTACATCATGTTGCTAGCTGAGTTGCCACATTATGGAATGCAATTTAAATGGCATGTATATATCATGTTGCTAGGTGTGTTGCCACATTATGGAATGAAAGGACAAGGTACGATAAGGGCAGAATTTGGTGCCTGGTAATATTCAGATGAAACCTTCAAAGATAAAAGAGGGACCTCTCTCCTCCTTAATTATGTATTTAATTTTTATCCAAGATCGCTTTTAATAAGGAAAAGCAAGCATTAAAAAACGAGGGTTTTCTCCTAAGTTATGTCGCCTAATTTCAGGGATTATATGCATCATGGCTAGTAAGCTCCGATGACTCTGACTGCCACAAAAGATACATTTAAAACTCTGTGTTTCCACCAAACATGTGAAACAGTGACTGATAATACTGTATATACTTGCCTATAAGCCAAATAATTTAGGAAAAAATAAAGGCCTGGAAGAAAGGGGGGGGGGGGTCGGCTTATCTGCAGGCCAATGTCTAAACTTGACAGTTTTAAAGTCTTTTTGTTGACTACTCTAATGGCTGTAAATCTTGGGACACAAAAAAATAATTTTTTTCCGCATCGAAAGACATATGCATGTAAAGTAAATCATTTTCGGTGTCCGGGTACTTATTAAACTGTTACAAAGTACTATGATTGGTTTTGTTATTATTTTGCATGTGCATATTTTCTGATTTCTCCAACACAAAATTAAATAAAGGTAAATACAGACTTCATAATTCGCAGGCCGGTTGAGTTTACCGGGAGATCAGGCTGAACTATAATGTACAGTGTAAAGCGTGCACAGTGTCACTTAAATCCTTATTTATTCCCAAATATATTAGATGCAGATTTTGCTTTATTCATCATTTCGACCAAATTGCATTCTTTCAGATAACATTTCAGCTAGTCTTTAATAGCTGTTTCATTTACGCTGAATCACGCGCTCACAAGTTACTCATTTTCAATGATACAAGCAATCCTACAAACTGAGGTAATATTTATGAAAAGGTATGCATGTTTAATTGTACAAGGCACATAACCAGCATAACTTACATGTTCACAAATATTGACAATAATAAAGGCTAAAATTCTCATTATAGATCAACTAAGATCATCATCAATCTAAGTTTTGTGTTTTGGCTGAACAACATCATAACTTTCTACACAATGGAAAGCTTTGTGTTTTGGCATTTCCTTTGGTGAGAGTTGGAGGATTTATCTTTCATTTTCCAACAGCAATACAGGCCAGTTAAACATTAAAACCTTGAAACTGGATTGTGTTAAGAGGGAATTTTGACTGGCAACTATACCAGTACATTGATGTGTAATTAACTGCCTTCATTTCATAATATTAGCACAATTACCATAGATTGTAAAATGGGGTGTCAGGCATACCTGTCAACTTTTCAAAAGCCAATTAGGGAGACTGAATAAAAAAATAGAGAGATTGAAACTTAAAATTGGGAGGGTTTTGTGGCATTTTTATAGCCTTTTTTTCTCCACTAAATACTGATCGATCTTTGGGTCCAATATGCACAAAATTCGCAATGGACGCACTGTTTCTCCCTGTGACGCACATTATTTTCCCCCAGGATGTGCCCTATTTTCATATTCTGGTCAGCTGTGGCCAAACTGCACAATAGCTAAAGGTTAGTCTTAAATAAACAAGCAAGAAAGCCAGTGCGACTCATTTAAAGTTAATCCTTATCGATGCAACTATTTTGTGAAAACAATTCCAAGAAAGCATGCTCTACACTAGTGTGTGTTATGTAAACACCAGCAACTGATTGTCAAATAAAGGATTTCCAATTTTGTCGAACTAAACGTACCTAAATAGGCAGCCTCACGGTACCGATAATGTGACAACTATTTTCCCATCATTGTATATCTGGCCTTATTCCCTTATTGTCAACTCATAAGGCATTTAGTATTGTTTACTATAAAACATGTATTCTGAATTAGTCTTTTGTGGACACATATGCTGTGTGGTATGTTTTTTCATTCCTCTATTAATTTAACGATGGTAATTAAAGTTCGTGTATATGGCATAAAAATGCCAGGTGTTCACTAGAGTAAGTTTCTTTGGTGGGAATGGTGCTATAGCAAATGGAGTTACCACATTCATGGTGATCATTCTTGGGATTGGAATTAATTGTTGACAATTTTATTGTAGTGGTTTATATTTTGTTCTGATTTATTTTCTGATTTTTGTATTGTTGTAGAGGTAAAAAAAAAATTTATATGAATAATGTTTAAACTTAACATTCTATTTAGTGAAGAAGCGAATTCTTTCTAGTAATTATTTTGTCACAACAATATTCACAGGTGATACAACAGAACATGGCCTCCATGGATTGCATATGATATATCTATGTATTACTTTTCTTTTCTAAGAAAAATGAAAATCAAAGACATAATGTAATAATCAGGAGCTCTCTGCAAAAATCGGGAGGTAGGCTTGGAGCAACCCCAAAAATTGAGAGGTTCTTTTTTCCTTCTTCATGCGTGCAAGTTGACAGGTATGGTCTAAGGTCGCTAACAACAAAGCAAATTACAACTCAGCTTTTACGGTATTAGCATAATTTTCGAAGCATTATTTCTGAAACTTCATTATTGCATTTTGGAGATATCATTAATGTTTAGTGCCATGGTGATCATGATTCAACTCCAAGGGATGTACTTCATTCAGCGCATGTTCAAACCTACAATGTAAACGTGGTGGAGCCCTTATGTAAATACGTTCAGTAGCCTAAATGCGAGCGTTGAATCAAACCATATTGCTGTTCTCTGTGTTGTCATACTGGGATCACATTTTATTAAATTAGGTATTTACAATTTCAAGGCAAATTAAAAATGTAATTACTGGTGCACTGATATAAAATGTCCAACGCAATAATGCATAAACAAACAATAATTGAGTCAAAAAGGAGAAGTAGTGTTACAGCAACTTGTGACTGTTCAATTCTTGTCATCATTCAATCAAATTATGCACAAACCTAAATTAGGCAGAAACAATAAGAAAACAGAAAATTAAATAAATTACTTTTCAAACAAGTTTATACCATTTTTTTAATAATCATAAATGCCAGTCCCAAGACAAGTATATGTATAAGTTTTGTTAAGATAAGTTTGCCTAAATAAATGTATTTAGAACTTATCGCGTGCATCTTGTTATGTCTCAGAGATGTGGGTCGGCTTGTACATGGGTTATGCACTTTTGAGTGTTTATTCCTATTTAGTTTGGGGGGGGGTCGCCTCATATGCAAACGGGCTTATACACAAGTATATACGGTATGTATAAATATGAATTTTGCTTTGCAACATTATTTAAATGATGTGTATATTTACATTAAGTATGGCTGACTACTACCTACAAAGTTTTGCTTTTGCTTCTGTTTAGCACTGACTTGCATTTCAAAATCATGCCAGAAGTGCCACAAAATAATTTATATATCTCTTATTCATAAATAATTACACAAAAGCCATGCATACCTTTTGGACATTACAAGTAGCCAGATGCTGCTACAGTGTACAATTAAGAATGAACACTAAATGCTCAAAACATCAGTGACCAACTCGGTTTGCGTCTAGGCCCTTGGAGTTGATTAAACTATTTCTTATATTGATCAAAAGTTTATACTTTTTATCAATTTAATGAGAGAATGGGAGACAGAGTACATTTCATTTGCTGTAAACAATACAGCACATGAGGGACTTTGCAAATGTTTCAGCACAAAAAGATGATATCAAATTGGATATATTCATTGTCAAGACAAGTAGACAGTTTTTTATTTTATATAGTAGTATGAAAGTGTTCATTTTGCCCCACTGGCCCTCTTTGGGATCCCTGCCACCCATTCTTGCCTTTACCCCAAGACATAGTTAGCCCATGTGTGACTGTTGCATGTTAAGCAATTTTAATCATGCACACATGAGTCAGTCATGGGGGAGGGTAGAGTCTTGTACCGATGCCAGTGTCCCCAAACGAATTCCTAAAATGGACAAAATCCAGCCATTGATACTACTCATCATAAGTTGTCATAAATGCAGTTCAATCAATGCATGCTGCATGCAGACCAGGCAATGAATGAATGTGCTGGCAGCAGCTAATGTGTTTTTGAGCAATACCTGGGCTTTTCATTTGTCTTTGTCTTGTTGTGAATCTGCACTATTTCTTATTTGTGCTCATAACTGGCAGTAATTGTCCAAGTACACTCTCAAACTTAGCCACACTGATTATATTATCTTTGATTGCCATTGAATACAGTTTACTGATTGTATTGAGACTACTCTGTGCGGCTGCCAATAATTCAGAATTGCAGTTCCAACAACTCCTAATTGCCACAGCTTTTGTAAGCACTGGAGCCAAAGCTGCCAACAATGTGAAGAATGGAAATGTTCCACCAGTCTTTTGCATTTGTGTCATCTCTGACTTCGATAATTTTTATATTACTGAAGTGTTATTGTGTTTGGTCACATTAACTCATTAACCCCTAGTGCCACATTTATGCATCATGAGGGTGTACCCTACACCCTTGCTCTATTGCATCATGGTCATTAAGATACACCAAAGAACAAGACACAAAAATGATGGGCCCAATAAGCACAAAAAACTGTAACCCTTCTGCACATGCACAAGCTGGCTAAATGAAAGTCACTTGAAAGCAGATGTATTTGTATGTATTCAAAAGTAACCCCAAAATGCACTTCCTATGCCGATTTCAGGCAAAAATGACAAAATTCTCGAGGGGTTAATGAGCTAATCTGAGTGATCTGTTTGGGTCAACTACATTTTCAGTCAATTTTGCCAGAGGAAGTTTTAATGTGACCCTACAATTGTTTTTGATTCCATTTTTGATTTTTGCAAGTTGATTTTCAGTAAGCCCAATCCTCACTTCGTATTAGGACATTATTATCTAAAATAAGTAACAGGTTTAATTATGAATTTTCCGCCAGTGCACAATCATCCTCATTCAACCTTCAGCACTCTCCCACAACAGTGTCTTGTCAGAAAATATAACAGCATAGCATCTGTAATTAGCACCAGCCACACCTACTCTTGCATGAAAACACACTTCAACAACAGACTGTCTGAACAACTCCAGGTGTTCTAGTGAAAAGTAATGAATTGTGTACAGTGTCATGAAGTCATGCTGGGAAGTCTGCAAACCAGTGTCAATGTTTTGATGCCGGTCCATATATGACCACAGACTGTGATATTCATATGCAGTATGAGTCTCAAAGTTAGGCCAGATTTCTTCAGATGGTTCTTGGTGACTGTTTAATCGCAATGAAACTTCAGTCACTTCTAAGTGGTCAAATATCATTTTACTTTGTGTTTGGTCACTGTCTCGATTTCTAAGTTGAAACGCTACAAACACATATTTTAGTGCAGTAAGACCATGTTGGGTACTTATTTGCCAAGTAAATTGTCCTGCAGTTGGTGGGTGTGCATCTGTGGTATGTGTGAGAAATGACAACGCTGAAGAAGTTCCAGATTGCATAAATGATAACAAACGTGATTCTGCAGAAAGTGAAGGGGATGACACAGGCATGCACAATGTTAATGTTTCTAATACAACTCTACCAGCAGCAGCAGCTGCACCATGCCAAATTGCATTGTTGGAGTTGTTCATGCGGGTAATGTGACTATGTTTGGCTCCAAAAATGACCCTGTGAACTTACCTAGAAAACCCAAATTTGACTGAGAGGAATTGCGCATGAAAATCATAACGATGTTCCAAGAAGTTCTATTTGCACTGAGTAAATCCACCATTAAAAGGGTCATTAACACCCACAACTACAGCTTGCACATCTACATCAATAGCAGGGGTGGTGTGCAGTTTAGGTCACCTAACTGTATACTGTTGAGAAACGACATTATCACATGTATCCTTGATAAACATTATTGTTAGGCCAGATGTTCTCATGTAATCATATCTATATCTGGCAAGTCCAAAAATTTTGTGGCTACATCAACATTATTCTGAATTGATTTGATTTCCATCAATGGAATAATGGGCACTGTTAAACAACACCATGATTCTGTTGTTAACAAATCCAACTGTGGTATTGGCAGGATAATCAGTATCACCAGCATCATTCTGTACCAGTTTTCCCTCAAGTTCCAAAAATGCCTCACATGGAAGGAAAAACCTAGATGTGTCTTGTACTTGCAATTCTATTTTTAATTGATTTGGATCCCTGGACAAATGAGTAATACTGAAAATCTCTTGCTTCAATCCACTAACACAGGCGTGTCCACATCAAATGCTGGAGCAGATATATCTTTGAAATGAGCCATGACAAAACTATCCATTATTGAAATTCTTTAATACTTTTATGCAACAGTTTTGGTGGCTTTACCACTCACATCAAAATCCACTCACCACTGCCAGATCTGCAATTGCTGAATCTAACAAATGCTGCTGAGTGGCTTCATTAATAACTTTACTAACAGCAGGCAGCATTGATTCTGTTGATGGTAATGTACCATCATTGATAGTGCTCGAGTTACTAATCATCGAAATTCATCTCGAAGTGACTGAGCTACCTATGATCCCAGTTGTTCCAATCGATCCACAGCAGCATTTTTAATACTACCTATGATTTGAATTGCAACTTGTTTAGCAATTGAGGCAGCATGTGATGATAAGGCTGTGAGGGCTTTTGGTGTGTCTGTAAATGATCCATGAACGTCACCAACCCCAGTTCCATAATATGTCATGTACACAGGTTTTCTTGTGTTAATAATGCAAACTGGTATTACGTGTTCACACACAACTGTCATTGTTATTATTATCTAATGTCAGGTTGATCTTTAATGGACAGTTGTATCATCAACGTTTCACTAGGCATATCAACCACGTGCCCATCCTGATTCTGCAGGGAAAACCGCATATGTGTCAGGCGATTATTACGGTACTGAAGATACACAGGTGCTGTGGGAGCAATTGATATCAAATCACCTGGTTCCATGGTTGGCGAAGATTAATTAAATATAGTGGACAGTCAATGGCAATCATGGAGCTGAGTGTGGGCTTGTGTCTGCATATAGAAATTTTGCAGTCCTTGCCAGTCAGCACTGAAATTTTTTGTTGGACTTCATCATTGATTGAGATAATGTTGTACACTCCTGTAGGAAGTACAATACCCCAACCTGATCCACAATCTGAGCTGACCACCAAACAGCTGCAACTGGATACTGGGCCAACTCTAATACACTCACAGCGACACAAGTGTGATCTCAGGAGTGCATGATTCCCCTGCAGTAACAGGTGCAGAAAAAAAAAGCCACACTGAATTCTGGTTTTGCAGATGAGATTGTGATCATCAAGGTAACACTCCTGGCTGTACTTACAACAGCTTGTTGCATTGTGGTATATATTTCACGCAAAACTGCCTCAGAACTCATCATCAGTGAACGAACTTCGTTCACGGACAAGATCTACGCAGATTTGTTTGCGCAGATTCTCCTAGGTTTTCCTAAACATGCCATTGTTCATGATCTTGAAAAAGTCCTTTTCAAAATCACTGGTGGCCTTTATGCGTATTCATCTGCATATACAAGGCAATCAAAGCACTTGATGGATTTTTGTTACATGCATACCCAATTGCAAGTACAGCTGGAGGTTTTGTACATGTAATAGATACCTGTGTTTAGTCCGAAAACTTGGTACCAGTTTAGTGCAAACGCTATATTTGTGTCCGGATTCATCTACAACTGAACACTGATACAGGGACACCCATGCACCGGGCACCGACAACACTTCTGGTGCCAGTGGATATTCGTTGTGTGCATCATGTAAATGTTATGGGTATTCCAGATCAACTTCAAAGAAGTATCCATGGTCATCGTTGATGCTGTGATCGTGTTGTGCACATTTTTGAAGATCAAAGTGCGCAGGATCGATCCACTGAAATCCAACAACTGGAAGTGGTTGCATCCTTGCACAACCATAAAGGTTATTTTTATCGAGATACATGATGTAACTGTGGGGTCAGCGGGTTCATACCCATCCACTGATATTCCACAACAAAGTGGGCAGTTGATAAACAGACACCGATCAATGTCAGTGAGCAATTCTATCTCAATTTTGGTTTTAGACAATAATGCATCCCAACCCATATCTGGTGATGAGAAGCAATGGTTTCTTTGCATGTCTGTAATCTTCTTCATAAATACCTTCATGTGAAAACAATGAATAAAATGCTTCAATTGGTGGCAACTGATACTCAGCAAATTTGTTCCCGTCATTTATGTACTCAAATGGATACACACCTTTCCTTGTCAAATCTGTATTGGCTGGACAGTATCGCCAAGTGTTTCCGAAGTTTTCTGTAGTTAGATTATTTACTAATTTTTCTAAGGACAAATTCATAAAGTGTAATGAATCAATAAACTGAAATTGGCACAACCAAAATGTCATATATTTTTCCATGTTGTTGGGGATCACGCTTATTGGTGATTCTGAAGCCATGGCTACTGCTTGCATTGCTAAATGGCCATTTACCCACGCAAGTTATGAATCATGTAATTATTATAAGAGGGTGGACCAAAAACTTTATATAATCGTACAGAAAGTTGCATGTGCTTCGTGTTTAATCAAAACAGTAGGATGTAAATGCCCCTGATTTCTGGGTCATGCTAATGCTTTATGCTACTTCCTCTATGTCAGTTTACATTAGCTACACAAAAAATGTGCTTGTCTACCTAAAATGAAACCTTGCAGGATGTATTGAAGTAAGGTGGGTTAATGTGTAGCAAAAAGCAATAGAGGTCTATCAGTTATCTTAAAAATAGCAAAGTACTGAATGCTTATACATGAAATAGAAGAAAAATAATTGTGGTCAGAAGCCACCTGCCATTATTTTGAGCATGGATGAATGGACTTCAGGTCATGCACAATCAGGCAGTGTGAAAGGTGCATGGAAAAGGCCATCAGACGCACACAGTAACACTCTGGTGACCAAGACTATAGCAAACAACATTTTTCACAAAGAGTAAAACAAAGTCAGATTTTGTTTAGATCATTTGTGCATCATAGATATTTTTATATGCTTAGCCTCACATTCATTGCATGTAAACTTGTGCATAGCTGAGTTTAAAATGCATGACAGATGGTCAAGTCTTCATGATTAGTGCACCTCTGTGGCATGGCAGTATCACTGCAGTAGATGATAACCAAGGTTGTCATAAAATCTAGCACATATCAATATCCAAACCACAGTACAGCCAAGGGTTGACATCACCAGTAACACCTGGATGATACATGTGAAGTGGGGTGACAACAACACCAGGGCTGTGAAAATGATCCATACACCCTGCACTTACAGTATGTTATCTGCAGCTAAGTGCTCATCATAAAAAATTAAATATGGTTGTTACTGAATGAAAAATTATTCTCATACCTGAGAGGAAAACACCTGGATTTCTTACCAACTTAATTATGGTTGTTACTGAATGCAAAATTATTTTCATACCTGAGAAGACACCTGGATTTCTTACCAAGGTAAATATCATTTTTACTGGACGAAAAATATTCTTATACCTGATAGGGCTACACATGGAAGAAAATTATTCTTATACCTGACAGGATAACACCTGGACTAATGAATTCAGAGCCAAACACTTTCTGAGCCAGGCTTACAAAAGGATCATCTGGATTCTCCATGGAACTGGTCTGGATTCCAAAAGCAGTGCTGGCAATTACATCCATGGTAAATCTGCCACATAGCCTATAGAAAGAAAATTATCAAATTATTGCTTTATTTCATATTTCTTCAATCTGAAGTTGAGCAAATAAAAAAATTTAAGAAGAGCACTCAAAATGTGTACCTTTTATTCAATCCTCTTTCTAAAATCATATTTTATGTATTTCTTTCTTCTGGATGAATAAAGTATGGAAACCATGACATGCGTTATGATTCAGGTCTACTTAGTCTCTTAAACCATCAAAATAAATATGTAAAAAAAATAATGAATTATTAATGTGATCAAGTAAAACCTGATTGCAGTAAAAAGCCTCTTAGATACACTATTCAAATACAACCGAGACCTCTTAACCATCCATTTTGTGTATGGTGTAAAATGGACTTTGCAAAAAGGTAACCATCCATGTGGTATATAGTGTGAAGCAGACTTTGTGAAAAAGGTAATCATTTATGTGGTACATGGTGTGGGAATGGACAAAAAGGTAACCATCCTTGTGGTACATTGTGTGAAGCAGACTTTGTGAAAAAGGTAATCATTTATGTGGTACATGGTGTGGGAATGGACAAAAAGGTAACCATCCTTGTGGTACATTGTGTGAAGCAGACTTTGTGAAAAAGGTAATCATTTATGTGGTACATGGTGTGGGAATGGACAAAAAGGTAACCATCCTTGTGGTACATTGTGTGAGATGGACTTTGCAAAAAGGTAACCATCCAGAGAGCTGCCAACCCTCCAGACTCGCAATTAGTGAAAAGTGGGATAAAAGTGAATTTTGAACGCAACTAGTGAAAAATTATATCATGACACTAACTCAATCCACTTCAATGCTCAGTATTGCATTATATGAAAATCCCAAAATAAAACTAAAAGATATTATTTACACTGATTATATGTACTACTTTATTTGGAGCCAAATTTACTGATACACACAAACTTCACGCTATTTGTCATGATATGATGCTGTGGCAGTCTTGAACTTCCTCAATCAGGCTATGGTAAATTTGTTTTCAAAACAGTTCAGGCCTCTTGCCTGCTGGTTAATCTTGGTGACTAAAATTGTTGCAAATTTCAGCACCTAAGGAGAGCACTAAAGTTTGTCTTATTTTTCCTCACAATTGGAAATAATCTTTCACTGTCGCTGTTGCTGATCTCCAACAGAGAAAGACAGGTTGTGTTCAAGAAGAAAGCTCACAAACAATGCTTCAGCACTGGTAGCATGCAGGACTTGACTAGGTCGCTTAAAGTATTCCAAAACTAAAATCTGTTGTGGGTGCTATAGCAGTGTGCTTTTTCACATGATTCTGCCACATGCCCACAGGGGCTCTTATCATTGCTTACAACTTATCTGTCATACATGTACTATATAATAATATTACTACATGGTACATGTATGACAGGTAAATTGTAAGCAATAATACCAGCCCTTGTGCACATTCCCAATTGTAAAATTCACAGCACACTACTGTGTGAAAAACATAATGTACATCGATGTTTGATGGCTGAATGTTAGGCCAAATTTTGGTGTATTCCAATCTATACTTCACTTTTTGTGGAATACAAATCTTTTTCCTTGGAGGTGAAAACAATTTAACTGCAGTGTAGCTTAATTATGAAATGGTATTAATCCAGAAGATGAAACGTCGAACAGTGAACGATTAGTCATGTTGGTGCATGTGCGGAAAACCATGAACTCAGCAAATTATGATATATGCTAATCTTTCAATCTAAAAAATTCCAACACTTGAAAAAGCTGTCTTCATGAAGTTTCCCAACCTCTATGTGCTTTTTGCTACCAATGTGCTTCCTCACATCATCCCTGCCACCATGCCCAATGCTAAAATTTGTGGCACACTGTGTGCAAAAAGCATGATTTATATCGATATTTGATGGCTGAATGCATGGCCAATTTTTGGTATATTCCAAACTAAACCTCACTTTTTGTGCAATACATTTCTTTTTCTTTGGTGATGACGATGTTTCAAGATGCGATGCTGTACAGTAATACAAATCAGTATTGGCTGCGCATACACAGAGAAAAATTCCGGTTATGGCCCGGTTTCTTTCAACAGCATTTATTAAACTACTCCTATATATATATAAAAATACGTTAAAATGCGTACTACCGGGCCAACTGTATGAATCGGCTATAGTTCTACTAATATCATGACTAACAGCAATGGCCCATTTTGGCAACTGCCGATATCACGACTAGCACTTAATGAGAAATTTAAAATAACTGAGAATTGGAGAATTCATGATTTTTTTGCATGCGGTGTGAATCCATGAATCGCTGTAGAAAGTCGTGAAATTCACGCCAAAATAGTGAGGGTTGACACATATGCATCCATGTGGTATACAGTGTGAAGCAGACTTTGTGAAAAAGGTAACCATTTATGTGGTACATGGTGTGGGATGGACACTGCAAAAAGGTAACCATCCATGTGGTATACTGTGAAGCAGACTTTGTGAAAAAGGTAACCATTTATGTGGTACATGGTGTGGGATGGACACTGCAAAAAGGTAACCATCCTTATGGTACATGGTGTGAGATGGACATTACAAAAAGATAATCATCCTTGTGGCACATAGTGTGAGATGGACTTTGCGTAAAAGGGAATGAGAAAACATGACAAACAAGAGTACCAAAACAGTTGATGATATGAAGATTAGCGTGGAAAATTTATTTTTGAGATGGGACACAGGTGTGCTGTTATGATAGCCATATTGCTATGAACTTAATATGCAGAAAAAGGAAATATTAAATGCAATAAGTGTAACCAATATTCTGGGGAATGCTGCCTCAGCTGTATATGCAGGCAAGACAAGAACTAGAAAAGAAATAGGAAAATAAATATCAAAAACAAAATAGAAAATAATGTGTAGTATGTTATTGGAGTGCATGTGAAGCATGTAGGTTTAGCTTCCTCGCAGGTGTTAGTCAAGTGTTTTTGTTCCCCTGTATTCTTGTTTTGTAATGTTCTTATTTGTTGGCATACCCTTTGGGGAGTTATAGTGTGGCCCATGCTACCTTGCATTAGTCACGTATTTTTGGTGTCACACCATCATTTACACCTAATTCAGATAGGGGCCCTGAGTGGCCGAGTGGTCTAAAGCGCTCTCCGTTACGGATAACTGCCATCTCACCTCTGTCTGCATGGGTTCGAGTCTAGGATTCGGCGAATGTGGATATGTGAGAAAGCTTGCCAGTAGCTTCTCGTGGGTCGGTGGTTCTTTCCGGGGATTTCCCGGTTTCTTCCTCCACCAGTAATACTGGCTGCCATGTATAGCCTATCGTGTGCTGAGAAATGGAGTTAAGCTCCACAACAACAACAACAACAACAACCTAATTCAGAGAGGCTCAACTCCCTGTCCCCATGTGTATATTCTAATTTGTACCTCTTTGATTGGCACCATGATAGTGATTGCAAGGTTGCCATGTTAGTAGGTTATTCTGTTAGATTGGTTTTTGGTGGGCCTCCTCTCTCTGTCTAAGGAGGGCAGGAGGAGGTCCAGAGTGAGCTGGGTTGGCCACATTCTCAGGGAACCACTCCACAGAGTGATATACCAAGCCAGCTCCTCCCTTCCCTCCTCCCTCATCCCGAACTGACTGAGGACATCACCCTTTTATTTCCATTTACTGATTCTGATTCCTATGCCTCAGGTTATATGTCAGTTCTTTTGGATTTCATGATCTGAACTATAAAGTTTACCAAGGAATTGTGTACTATCTTGTCACCAATTTCATTTGTGTAGAATAAATCTTTTGCTTCTATCCCCCCCCCCAACATTTCTGCCTGACTGTGTTTGTAAAAAAAAAGTCTAAATCTGTCAGTAGCTGTTTCAATACATTACAGTATAATCTGATTCTTTGAGTTTGTATACTGTCTTCAAATAATACAGGTTTTTGTGTATTTTTGCTGGCAGAACGAGTGGTCTTTCCTCAATACTCATTTTAGCATATACATCTGTTATGACATGTATACATTTAATTGCATTATTTTTTTCTTAATGATTTTATGTTATGTACATCTGTATTTTGTACCTGACCTTGTCCAAAATTAAGTTCACAGTGTACCTGACCAGTGACATTGATTTTGTAAACAATATAATACATAGCTAGAACTTTTAGTCCTATTCGGGATTTAATTCATAATACTGTAAGTTCTTTCTACATTTTCACTTTGTATTCTATGAAATTAAATTATTTATTGAATTTTATAAAACTTGTTGGTTTTGACTCTTTTCTCTTACATATTTTAAGACCATAGAGTCGTAACACCTCATTATGACACAACCTTCTTGTTAACATACCTCAGTAAAGGGATGCCTCACCTATAACATGGAACATTTTTGTGGCTCCATTTAACTATATTATAATGAGGGATTAGTGTATAACATGTGCCTAACTCTAGTTCAAGAAGACCTGGGTTCAAACCCTAGAACCAGCCATACAAACAATCAACAGATCCCCAAACTCTTCCCACCTTCAGCTGTCACCCAACTGTATTTCATTTAAATTTGCAATAGACTACAAGCCAATCTTGTCTGGACAACTTTTACAACATTACAAAATTGCCATCTGATGTGTACAGCTTGTTTGATACGGTGACAAATGTCACCATAATGGTAACACTTTGACAGTTGATGCTATATAATATCTATACTTTTTTTAAACTTAATTATTTTTCATCTGATTTGCTAGAAATTATCAGCATCAACTGAAAATGTGTTTCTAATAAAGTGGTAGCATTTTCAATAGATATCAACTGATGTAAAGAAAATGCTGAGTAAATGAGTTGATGTGGTGATCTCAGTTCTGGCAATTTGTCTACAACAGCTATTCTGCTTTGTATGTCCAAGTAAGCTAAAACAAACATACTCACTGTTTCAGATCAACACTTGACTTGGACTGGGCATTTTTCTGAAAAGTCTTTGCAAGTACTACCCCACATCTGTTAATTTCTGGTATCATCTGAAATTATGATAGTAAATGTCCAATATGCTAGAAAACTAAAGATAAGGATAGTGTACCATTGCTTTTCAAGACTATTTTGAAAAGCACATCCACACCAACAATATTTCTATGCTTCTACATTCAAGCCACATATATGAATCATTTCCAAAATTTAGCATTTCCCACAAACTTTGTAATAGGCATGGAAATCAACCTTTTCAGCGGGCACCTTCAGCATACTTGTCGCATTCTGAAGGACAGCCTTGTGTTGATTGCAATATATTGTTTAGTTTATAGCAATAATAATAATAACAGTACCAATAATACTGGTAGCAGTTTATTAATATTATTATTATTATTATTATGTTACTAATTTATTAAACTGAATACCTAGTTCTGGGAGAAAAATTCAGTAAAAAAAAATGTGTTTAAGTTTTTGTCATCATTAAATAGTACACAAAGCTTTAACTACAATTCATGCATTTCATCATAAGTCATAAAATCATAAGTATAGAAAATGTTCATCAAATTGCTTATGTGTTCATGCAGCTTGACTGGTGATAGTCTACACATGTTGGAAAATATAAATGCTGTCCAATTGTTGCAATTAGTAATAGCTTCTCCACTGCATGTGCAATAATTGATGAGTCATTTAGAACAATGAAATTTGACAAGACTAATCCATTGCAGACAAAAAGAATTCATGTTGGAAAGATAATTCCTTGAATTATATTGACTCACTGGCATGCAAAATGATGTTCACTGGGTGGACAAACTGCTGTGAGCAGTGCAAATAAACAAAGGCCTCCTTTATGTATTTTCAGGTTGTGTTAATCAACTCTGATCACTGATGTATTGCCACTCATGACTATAAACATTATATCCAGCCCATATGTGACAATCTTTGTTACTAGACAAGAAAAGGGCAATTCAAGTTGTAAAGATAATCCTTTTAATTATACCTACTCACTGGCATGTCAAATCCTGTTCATTGAGTGGACACACTGCGGTGAGCAGTTAAAATAAACAAATACCTGTTCAACTTGCAATCACAGAAATGATATCAAGCACATAAATGACTGTTTTGTTAGTGTGACATGAGATGGGCCCTTTTGCAGCCGTTTTTCTTAGCAAGACATGAGACGGACTCTTTTGCAGATGTTCTAGTTAGACATGAGATGGACATTCTTGTTAATGAGACATAAGATGGGGAATTTTGCAGCTGTTGCTAGTGAGATAAAAGATCATAGGGCATTTTGCAGTGAGTTTTGTTAGGAAGAAATTATACTGGGCATCTTGCAGCAGTCTTTGTTAGTGAGACATGACACGGGGTATTATGTAGCGGTCTACCATTTTTGGTGTAGATGTAGAGATGGACTATGGCCATACAAGCACCCACACACGCAGACCCCAAAGAGATCAGTTAATCTAGGCTGTAATGGACAGACTATAGCCATATGAGTACCACACACACAGAGACCCAAAAGTGATCACATAATCTAGGGTGTAGATAGACAGAATGGCTATGGCAATATGAGTAGCCACACATACAGACCCCAACATAATCTCTTACTCTAGGGTGTAGATGGACAGATGGATTATGGCCTTACAAGTACTCATGCACACAAACTCTAAAGGGATCACTTAATTTAAGGCATAGATGGACAGATGGATTATGGCCATAAGAGTAGACTATACAGACCCCAAAGTGATCATTTAATCTAGGGTGTACATGGATAGAATGACCATCGCCATACAAGTACCCATACACACAAACTTCAAAGTGAGCAGTTACATCTATGGTACGGACAGGCAGATGGACTATGGCATATAAATACTCCAAATAGAGCACTTAAACTAAAGTGTGGATGGACAGATCGACTAGGCCCATACAACTACTCATGAACACAGACCCCAAAGTGATCACTTAATCTTGGGTGTAGACAAACAGACAATGGCCACACTAGCACACATGCACAAAGACCCCAAATTGATTACAATGCTGAGCTTCTGTAACAATGTAAATATAAGATCAGTTTGTGTAATATGATAGTGATGTCACATACAATCAGCACTCTTTGTTCAGCAGTTCTTTGGCTCTTCTGACTCCAGCAGTAATGACACAATTAATGATGGTGCCCTTGCTGATCACCTTACTGACTAGGGAGAGACATGCACCGTGGATTTATTTTTCAGCACATGAATGTTACTTTTACTCATGACTTTGTGAATTCTGTGTTGTACTATGTTCAATAAAACACACATCTTATGATGCAAAGGAATCAATCTATTTCAAATTAAATGGAACCTGTACCTTTTACATGGAAACACTTTTGTGTATTTTTACCCTAAACATGGCATCACAAACAACAAAGTTAAATGACAAATTTGGTTAACACATTGTTGAAAATTTTTAAGCATTTTCTTCAATATGAATTTAACTTACTCATTTTATATTTCAAACATTACACTGTCATAATCAATCTTGATATGTGTATGGGTCAAATTCAACCATATCAGAGGTGGGGGGGAAAGAAAAATCAGTAAGTCAGCAGTACTGTTTCCTTTCTTGATGAATAACATTTTTCCAGGTCTTAAATAATTTGCAGACCAACCTCTTGCCTCCTGACAACAGCATTATAAATGACTGCATTAAATGGTGTTATGCTGTGTATTTTCTTCAAACACAAAAGGTTTGGAAAAGTAGTGAAGTTTATTCTTCTTGTTTTTTTGGGGGGGGGGGAGTTAGGACCATGAGCACTGTTGACAAATGAAACTTACCAACTTCAGTTTACCAGAGCTAAATGTTGGTGTGATAATCTTCCGAACTCTGGTCCAGTCAGATCCATGAAGGAAGAACACGCTTTTATATATTGGCCATGGATCAGCTCCTTCAATTCCCTAAAAAGAAGACAATAACAGGTTTACTTCTTAATGTTTTACCATTTATCTGCAGATGCAGACAAGTGTGTGTGTGTGTGTGTGTGTGTGTGTGTGTGTGTGTAATGCATCACTGGTTAAATATAACAAGCACTATCTATGTGACATGGTAATGCATCACTGGTTAAATATAACAAGCATTATCTATGTGACATGGTAATGCATCACTGGTTAAATATAACAAGCATTATCTATGTGACATGGTAATGCATCACTGGTAAAATATAACAAGCACTATCTATGTATTTATTTGACAATAAAGCTAAGCAAGACAATCAGCTATTTATAAAAGCACCCAATAAAATATTGTTTTCACCATAGCGAAACAGAGTTAATTACATTAACATATTTGCCGGCCTGTAAGATGATACTTTTTGACAAGAAAATCTTAGCTTTGTCTTATACTCTGAATCGACTTAGATATGAATTATGTCATCTGAATTGCTTTATCATATTTTTCATATGGAAAATAATTCTCCAAGAGTACAAAAAATAATGTGTAAAAAATATTTCATTTTGAGGAAGAGATCGTGTATAAAATACAGGATCCCACATTGAGTATTTTAAACAATTACATGATCGTCAGTATTAAAAATTAACATAGATCAGATGTAATTGCACTAAAGAAGCATGCACTAGTAATGTAACTTGTTTGTAATATACATTGTTTAAATTTGATTACATATATGTGCATTAGAATTTACAAGTCAGAAGATGAATAACCATGACAAAGACATATTCCATCACAATTTTCTTCTTGCACTTAATGATCAAATAAAACGTATGCACCATTGAGAGAGACAGAGAGACAGACAGACAGACTGACAGAGATGTCTTCACGATTGTAAATCTGTATTGTTCTCTTACCTGATGACTGATCTTACTAGTGTACAAGTGCAGTACCATATTCTATTATCAATTAATACCACTACGTAAGCGATTCCTTCTAGTTTTTGTTGTCACTTCCATTATTAAAAGAATCACATGGCTTAGTAGTGGGATTTACACACTAATTAAATATGCTATGGCTGTATTCAGTCATTCCAAGCTAACACCTTTTTGAGGTCAAGATTCGGCAGACCAGATCAGATTAGCGAGGTTACCAATAGAGAAATTAGGCTACCCATGGGTATTATGAATACCATACCATATAATGAAAGGAAATGCAAGGTGGTTACTTGTGTAACTTTCTCAGACAGTGACATTTTTTAACTTGCCGATGGAACCGACAGCAATTTAAAGTACATCTAGCACGAGCAAAGATCAAAAATAATTGTCACCTAAGTACAGGAAGAGTACATGCACTTTAAACAAAATCTTATTTGTTGGGGATGGAGAGGTCATTATACTTGCAAAGAAAATTAGACAGAATGCAAAATGGTCATTCCTGGGATTTAACCTAATGGAGTCTGTATGGATATAACTATATTTAAACCCTGAAGGAGTATGGTATGTATTTTCATAGTTTACATTTACTGTTTCATTTATTAATGTTTTCTCTCTTTGACAAAAGCTTCAGCAACATGGGGCAATAAGGTAAAAAAAAAAACAAACACAAAGAGCTGAACTTTCTCTCTCTCCCACTCATATATTAGTCCATATTTTATTTTGCTCACAAGGTGCAATAAAAAAAATGTGATGGAATACATATGCATCCTTCTCTCTGTATCTCTCTTCCCCCACTCAAAAACACCCCTAACAAACAAACTGGAAAAAGCATTTTGGTATTAATGATGTGATTTCCCCATTACTGGTAACCTGAAAGAGCATACAGTGATACTTTTAATATTTATGAAACTGGAAGTTATTATAATTTAATTCCTCACAACATCGCAAATTTTATCCTGTGTAACTCAATTAATTTTTGGGTCAGCGTCATTATATGTAGCTAAAAGTACACAGTACATTTAAAATACTTCGTGTGAAACAAATTAGGTAGTTTTAGTTACATTTAATGATCCTGACTGGAAAGGTTACTGAGTTACAGATATGATAAAATTTGCGATGCTGTGTGGAATGAAGTGAAAAACACAAACCTAGGTATTTATCTATAGCCTCTTCTTATACTTAGCATTGACTTATTTATATATAGATGAAGGAGGGAAAATTTGCCAAATTTGCTCATCCGACTTATATTCTGTATTGACTTATAGGCTGGCAAATATGGTATATTTTAATCCAATTTGTTGAAAGAGTTGTAAACCTCTAATTCTGTTGATAACGAGGGAGTGTTTTCTGCAATCTAAATTACAAGAAAATGCACACCAACCTATAAATAAAAGTGATTTTAAAGTACTTGTACTCTAAATAAACTAAAAATATAATTTTTAACCGAAGTGTTTTAAAGTACTTGAACCCTAAGCAGTCTAAAAACATAAGCTTCTACCCAAAAGTGATTTCAAAGTACTTGAACCCTAAGCAATCTAAAAGCAAAAGTTTTTTACCCAAAAGTGATTTCAAAGTACTTGAACCCTAAGCAATCTAAAAACATAACTTTTTACCCAAAAGTGATTTCAAAGTACTTGAACCCTAAGCAATATAAAATATCATTTTTACCCCAAAGTCATTTCAAAGTACTTGAACCCTAAGCAATATAAAATATCATTTTTACCGCAAAGTGACTTCAAAGAACTTGAACCCTAAGCAATCTAGAAATATTATTTTTACCCCAAAGTGATTTCAAAGTACTTGAACTCTAAAAAATCTAGAAATATCATTTTTACCCCAAAGGGACTTCAAAGTATTTGAACCCTAAGCAATTTAAATATCATTTTTACCACAAAGTGATTTCAAAGTACTTGAACCCAAAGCAACATAAAATATTAATTTTACCCCACTGTCATTTCAAATTGCTTGAACCCTATGCAATATTAAATATCAGTTGTACCCCAAAGTGGGTTCAAAGTACTTGAACCCTAAGCAATATAAAATATCATTTTTACCCCAAGTGATTTCAAAGTACCTGAACCCTAAGCAATAAAAATTATCATTTTTACCCTAAAGTGACTTCAAAGTACAGTACTTGAACCCTAAGCAATATAAAATATCATTTTTACCCCAAAGTGATTTCAAAGTACTTGAACCCTAAGCAATAAAAAATATCATTTTTACCCCAAAGTGATTTCAAAGTACTTAAACCCTAAGAAATACAAAATATCATTTTTATCCCCAAGTGATTTCAGAGTACTTGAACCCTAAGCAATATAAAATATCATTTTTATCCCAAAGTGATTTCAAAGTACCTGAACCCTAAGCAGTATAAAATATCATTTTTACCTCAAAGTGATTTCAAAAGTACTTGAACCCTAAGCAATATATCATATTTACCCCAAAGTGACTTCAAAGTACTTGAACCCGAAGCAATATATAATGTAATTTTTCGGGGGTAAAACTAATTTTAATTATGCAATACTTACCCATAGCTATGGTTTACCTATCTTTTTCATGCCAATAAATGCACCATCTGTTTGATGTGCATGCATCCTCCCTTAGAGTGAAGAATTGTCAGTATGACACAATTCCTCATGCAACTTGCCTTGTCCTTGATATGTTATGTGCAAAACAAGCACTGATATTTCATCTCTTTCACAGACAACTATTACATCAGGACATCAGAGTGGGGTGGGAGGAGGGCATTTGACAATGGTTATGGGTAAGTATTGCATAACTAAAATTAGTTTTACCCCCAAAAAACTACATTTTAATAGCAGCAATAGCTTACCCATAGCTGTTGTTTTGCTGAGTTTGTCAGTAAGGAGGGTTGGCTGATTCTCTGTTAAACTGAGAAACAGAGAAAAAAAGTACTCACCTTTGGTGGAGAGGTCCATGTTATGGAATGTTGGTATTTCTCAGGGCCACGTGTGCCATAACAGAGAAAAAATGCCTGTGCCTTGTTGCGATAATGAGCAGAGGTAAAAGGAAGAAAAGGTGGTATGGGAATGCCAAAATGATGCTTTCATGATGTCCTCCAAAGAAGAGTGATTAAGGTAGGTTTAGGAGGTAGCAACGGCACAAACCTCATGGGCTCAAAAGTTAAATCAAGGAAAGGTCTCGATCAATAAGAGACTGGTATGCTCTTTTAATCGTGGTAACAATCCATCGTGAAATAGTAGCAGCTTAAATGTCTACGGAACCCTTGAGAGGGAGGAAAAGAAGCTTAATACCCTTTCTTTTTCCTCTGGATGCCTTAAGATAGAAATGGAGTGCCCTCACAGGGCAAAAAATTTTCTATCTGTATGATCTACAGCACAGATTCAATTGAGACTCGGGATTTCTATTGGTAGTAGAGCAATGTAAGGTAATTGATTTTTGCTAAAATTCCTGGTTGACAAAGGGTGAAAACTGAATCATAATTCCCATTAAACCGGAGACAGCCAGTGTCAATAGATAAGGCATGAATCTCACTTAGTCGTCATGCTGAGGCGAGGGCAAGTATAAAAACAGTCTTTACAGTGAGGTCCTGAAAAGAAGCATCAGTCAATTGTTCATAGGGGGTGTTGGTTAAAGGCCACAAAACACAAGAATGATTCCATTTAGGTGTAAGAGAGCGAGAAACAGGTCTCTGCAGCACAAAATACACAAAAAGATCAGTAAGGTGCAAATCCCAACCAATTTCCGTGCCTTGAGAGAACTTAAATGTTTGAAATGGTAGCTCTACAGACTTGATGCTGGATACAGAACATTTTTTGTTCTCAAAAGAAAAAAAACGGAAATCAGCAACTGAAGTTATTGAGGGGCAACTAGGATCAACCCATTTCCTACTGCACTAATCACAGAAGATTCTCCAGCTGACATCACAGCTGTAGAAGCTCTCCTGGCCTGAATGATGCAACTGGCAACTTGGCATGAAAAATTGTTCTGGCAGAGAGATCACTTGAGATAAGCCAAGCGCGAAGGTGGAAAATGTGTGGGCTGTTGTGGAGGAGAGATCCTTGGTGTTGCAACAGAAGATCCCTCCTTAGAGGAAGAGACCTGGGTTGAGTGATCAACAGGTCTAGAAGATCGTTGAACCATGAGAGTTGAGGTCCAAGGGGGCTATGAGAATGATCTGAGTAGTGCAAGTTCTGACTTTTTGAGGAATCAGTTGGAAGGGTGGAAAGGCATGGCAAACAGCTGATCCCAATGGAGACTGAATGCATCCACTGCCCATGCTCCTTGATCCAGAACAGGAGAAACGTAAAATAGAAGTCTCTTGTTGAGCCTGGTTGCAAATAGATTCACTAGGGGCCTTCCCCACTGCAAGAAAAGGGACTCTGTAACAGACAGGTGAAGAGTCCATTCTGTGAGGATGACTCGGCCAGTACTGGATAGATATTCTTCTTGCCTGGAATATGCCTAACTGAGGGTTATGATCTCCGAGGTGGCCCAGCACAAAAGGTTCTAGTATTCCTTACAAAGAGATGGGGCATGTGTGCCTCCTTGATGTCAGAGATAAGCTATGACAGACATGTTGTTGAAGGCTACCATGACAAATTGACCCCTTACTCTGTTGATGCACCCTTGCAATGCTAGGTATACAGCCTTCATTTCTAGGTTGCTTATGTGCAGGAATGATTCAGATGGGGTCCAAAGACCTTGTAGAATTATACCCTCAAGTTTTAAATGAGCACCTCAACCAGAATCTGACGCATCTGTGAATAGACAGGAGTGGGGTTCAGGTGCATGCAAGGGACTCCAATCATGAATCTGTCCCAAGTCATCCACCACTGCAAATGGTGATAAAATGATGGTCTTAGGAAAATCAGTGTTGATAGAGAATCTTTGTGAGGTTTCCACCTTGTGAGAAGGAGGAACTGTAGAGGTCGCATATGAAGACATCCTAATAGAACAAAGTTGGCAGAGGTGTTCAAGGTTCCCAGACGGGACAGGTACAATTGAGCTGACAAAGAAGTTTTTGCTCATAGCGTCTCTGAGCAAGGATTCGATCTATCTGATCCAGTGGAACTCTAAGTTCTGGTTTGTGAGGATATTCATCCCATGTAATGAAGTCTTGTGATGGAGTGAGTTCTGATTTCTCAAGGTTGGGCAAAAGGCCCAATTGAGTTACCACGGACCAACAGCGGTACAGGTCCTGATGAAGGGACTGAATTTGAACAAAGTGGATCAGCCAGTAGTCAAAATACTGGAGAAATTGTATTCCCAGTAACCAGATGTATCCCATAACTATTCTTATAACTCAGGTGGAAAATCTGGGCACAGAAGAAATTCCAAACAGTAGGACCTGGAATTGAAAAACTTCCTGTACAAAGCAAAATTGGAGATATCTGCGATGAGGAGGAAATATGTGGATGTGTAGATAAGTATCCTGAAGGTCAATGGCAACTGCCCAATCAGATAATCGAATTCCGGACTGAGGAGGTGGTCTCCATCTTGAAAGGGTCTGCCAGAAGAAACTGGTTCAAAGGGGAGAGGTCGATTATAATGTGAAACTTTCCACTTTTCTTGGTGACCAGGAAGATACAGAAATATAAGGCGGGTGACTGATCATTCAGGACCATCCCGACTGCCCCTTAATGTAAAGGATGTGCACTTCCTCCCTCAATTTCACCAGAATGGATTGGTGAAGAAAGATGGGGGTCCTCGATAGAAGTAAATCCTGAAACTGGAGTCAGTACCACTCATTCACTATTGAAAGCATTCAATTGATGCTTGACCAGGCCTTGGAAAAGAGGCCTAGGCAAGCTCTGACTGGAATACCTGGGACAGGGATGTGCGACAGGAGAGGGCTCAAGTCCCAAGGGCTGTTCCCCAACCCCTCCGTTGGGAACAGAAAGGGTTTGTGAAAACTGTCTTCTTCCTTTCCAGGTTCGTTGTACATGTCTGTTTTTCGGTTTCTGAGAACCAGATGGATGAGGAGGAGGACATCCATTTTGCGGCTGCATATTGGACTGGGGCTGTGTCTGCTTGAAGAACTTGGCAGAAGGCATTTGAGGGCAATTTGCATTGGCATGCTTCCTGGCTGATTGTGATGGACCAGGAGTGGATGTGAAGGATCTGTGTTAATGATCCAACAAGTCTTGAGATGCCACGGTAGGAATGAGACCTCCAAACATACTCTCACCTTCTAGTGGAGCAGTCCTAAGAATGTCTTTACTGTGATCGAGTAGTACCTTTGAAGTGCCCAAAGCAATGTCACAACTGACATGAAGAAGTTCTGCCAATAAAGCCATAGAAACAAAAAGTACATGCTCACAGCTTCCAACATACGTTGAAGGGCAGCTGGGTTCAAGGATGCTTCTCTCAGTATACTAAACAAAGCAGCTGAGAAGAGGTCAGCAGGTGAAGCTATGGTGACAAGCAGTCAGACTTTTTGTTCCATAGTTTCAATGTCTTTTACGGAATGGCATGCCAAGGCTCCACTTGAAACACCCACCTTGGTCGCACCGGCATCAAGTTGGGGAGGTTTTGTGCGCCACTTTGGGGAAAGTACCCAACAGCTGGCAGAAAAGACAATATTTTGGCCTGTTGAAAACCCCTCAGCAATTTCATCAATCACTGAAGAATGAGGAAGGAGGAGGAGGTCTGGTTGGGGTTGAGCCCCCGAGATCTTTTCCAGATTGGAAAGATCTTTTTCAACTGTGGCAGGATTTGGGCACAAGACAGTGGGTAAGTGGCAATAGACTTCATTTATTGCCTTGTCAAGGACACTCTCAGCTGGAGAATGTGTAGGTATCACTAAGTCCCTAGGAGGTGAAGAGGGTATAGGAACACGCTTTGCTAAGTCCTGTACTGCAACACAGTGAGTAGGGGCTGAAGGAGTGGCATTAGCTGGAGAGAGATGAGAACATCTGTCAGTGCTGGAAGAAGTGATGCCTCTAGCCTTCTAATTGGTTTCCACCTGGTGATGAGGTGATGGCTGGACATGAGCTGCAGTATTGCCTCTGTTATGAGGGCAAGATCCAAAACCCCATGGGGTCATACATGACCGAGGCCCCTGAGGTGGAGGTCCCCACCATCCCAAAGGGATTCATTGGGATAGTAGGAAAGGAGTTGATACTGATCCGATCCCCCAGCCTAGTCTGAGCCTGCTGGTTCCCAATGTTCATAATGAAGAGGTAGAGGGTGTGGAGCTCGGTCCAAACCCTATCCCCATAGTGCGAGACCTTAGTGTGATGATCAGAGGATACAGGATCGTCAACTGATGCATCACTAAGGAAGGTGTGGTGCTGATTCCTCCCAGTGGGAGGGTGCAACACACTACCTATGACCAGATGGTAGCAGTGCATCTATTCCTTGATGTGAGGCAGCTACACACTATAAGACGAGCGGTGCTTCTCCTCCAAGGGAGGCAGCGACATGTTATGGTATAGGAGCTGCATGTCCTGCTCAATGGGAGGCAGTGACAAGAGGAGTTGTGCATCACCTCCTCAATGGGAGGCAGTAACACACTATGGGATGAGTGGTGCATCTCCTCCATGGGAGGCAGTGAGATGCTGCTACCTCCTTAACAATGCGAGGTAGCCATGTGCTGGAAGGGGTATTCTGGTCAGAAGACCCCTTATTGTCTGTAACAGAGAAGCTGGAAAAAATCTGATGAAGAAGGACAATGAAGTTTCTTCTTTTTCTGATAAGTGCGGCTGGAGTCTGTGAGATTCCAGCTTTCTGGAGACCATGATTTACAAAATGTACAATGATATTCATTTAATACAGTGTGGATGAGTGTCCCAAGTAACTTCTTGCGTGGCCACACTTTCCCATGGACTGTGTTGGCATTATTCCTTAATACAGTAAATAAATTAAAATATTAAAATGGCACGTAGAGCTCACCTTGTTTGTATGTACCACATACAGAGTACACCACTGTGATCTCTGTAGATGTAGTAAACAGTAGCATAAATTCACCAGTCTTTTTCTGTTTAAGACAGTTCTCAGTGTTTTAAACAACTTTTATTGAAAAAAGGAAGTATACATACATACAATAACAATGTGAACAAAATTCAATGCGTTGAATCAAATATCCAGTATAGATCCCATATACGATGTGGTTCCTGCGGTGTCAATCTAGACTGAAGAATACGCATCTAGTGAGCAAACTGTCATTATTCCTTGCGTAAATGACTTACAGAAACCTAGATATAAAATGATTTTGATGGAAAGTATATCTGAACCCTGCAGGTGTAAAAGAAGTAACCCAAAGTCCCTGGAGGAACCAAAACCAGAGGGAAAAGGATGCCATGTAAAGATTTGGAAAAAAACGAATGGATAATGTAACACCAATAGAGATAATTATTGTAGAGGCCAGGCAACAACTGCAGTTAAAAAATGTAGCAGCAGGTAAATTTTCTCTGGTGCTTGGCATGCGTCTGATTACATCAACGTCCATGAAAAAGATGAACTATCTGTGCTTGTTTGGAAATAACATACCAAGGACAAGGTGAGTTGCATGAGGAATTGCATCATACTGATGATTCTTCACTCTAAAGGAGGATGTATGCACATCAAAAACGAATGGTGCATTTCTTTGGCATGAAAAAAAAACTAAACAATAGCTATGGGTAAGCTATTGCTGCTATGAAAATATCCTTTTTATTTACCCAAAAAGTGACTTTAAAGTACTTGAACCCTAGGCAATAGGAAATATCATTTTTTACCCAAGTCGTATACTCCAACATTCGCAAGCAATCATCCTTAAAGAATAGGGGTAATTATAAATGGGTCAAGCAAGTCTGACTCTTCATCCATAAAGAATGGGGTAATTACATGGTACATAAAGTAAGATCTACTCTTCATCCTTGAGGAATGGAAGTAATTATACATGGGTGCATAAAGCAAGTCCAGCTCTTCTTCCATAAAGAATGGTTGCAATCATACATGGTACATAACGTCCAGCTCTTCTTCCATACAGAACTGTTGTAATTACACATGGGTGCATAAATTAAGTCCAGCGCACATGCGTGCACGCGCACGCGCACGCGCATGTGTGTTTTGGGTTTTTAACGTAGTTTTAACAATTTTTCAGTCATATCGCTACAATATATGCAGTGTGACAGTTTATAGTGATGTCTAGCACTGGGGCATCAAGCCGCAGACACCAGGCCAACCAGTCCTAACACTAACCTCTTAATGCTGAGCACCAAGCAAGACAGCAGCTTTAGCACCATTTTCTTTGGTTAAATTAAGTCTTCCTTAAATAATGGGAGTAACGGGTGCATAAAGGCGTGTCCTTCTTCCTAAAAGAATGGTTGTAATTATACATGGGTACATAAATTAAGTTGTAAGGTGCAGGATACTTACAAGTCTGTCACTAAAACTGTTGAAGTTTTTAACAAATATTTTCTTCAGGAGATCAAGATCCGAGATGTTTATTGCATATATGCCACCAGAACGAATGCTACAAAGAAAGGAAATATTACACGTTTGTATTTTTCTTAAAATTCTTGATTCCCTATTGTAGTACTCATTTCTATATTTACTGAAATATAATTTGTACATTATTTGTGTTAATTCTCAGATAATATTGATTTCAATTTGATTTGTATACTTATAAATTGTAGAGTTTGTACTGTTGGATATTGTGGACAAGCCAGAAGTACAACAGAGTGAATTTGTGGGCTCAATCTACTTCATACTGGATCACAATATCCAACACCACAAACACAATAATTTATTTTTTTAAATACCTCTATTTGTTAAATGACAATTTATATAAATTGCTTTTCACAACTTAAAATGACTAATCTGAAAAGAAATGTTTTAATTGCTTTTCACAACTTAAAATGACTAATCTGAAAAGCAATGTTTTAATTGTATTTTATAACTGAACTGCACATAAAAGAACAAAATAATGTGACCTGATTTTGTGCTGCTGTGTTATGACAGTCAATGCTTGACATTGCAAAGGGCTCTGATCATTACATTAAAAAGAGCTCTGATCTCTACACTGTAGAGCTCTGATCTCTGCATCACAAAGGGCTCTGATCTCTGACATCGTAAAGGGCTCTGATCTCTACATTGCAAAATTCTCTGATCTCTACACTGCAAAGCAGCCTGATCTCTACATTGCAAAGGTTCTGATCTCTACATTGCAAAGGGATCTGATCTCAACATTGCAAAGGGATCTGATCTCTACATTGCAAAGGTTCTGATCTCTGACATTGCAAAGGGCTCTGATCTCTACATTGCAAAGGGCTCTTATATCTAAAAATGCAAAAGGTTCTGATCTCTCCAATCTGCTCCACAGGGCCTTAACACTTTCTCATACACAAGTGCATCTGGAAACCACTACCACATTTCATTGTAGGTGTCCTGAGACAATTCTACTGCATTTCAAGGTAAGCATTTTTAGACACTCTGCCATATCTTCACACAAGTGCTTCTGGATGTCCATGGTAAACAAGTGCCATTGCATGGGCAGTAGAGCCACCTGATCACAATATAACCTCTAGTAAAACAGACTTGATGGAAGTTTCCATGGCATCACAACATAAACAGACTTGAGGGAAGTTTCCATGGCATCATAATCTGCATTAGTGTATCAGATGATTTCTAAATGGCCAAAACTGATAAAACGATACTGGAAATTCATCCAAAATGTATATGGCTATCACTGTCTTTATAGGTGGAAGCATAGAATCCAGACTTTCAGATTAAATTTTTGAGGATTATATTTATCCCATGACCTTGTCAGTAATGATGAAAAACTGCTGAACAAACATAAAAGAAAAACACAACAAGCCCAGATATCTTACACAGCAATTTTTTCAATGATGATCTTTAAGTCCAAGAATGAGAGGAACGTATTTATAGCATACTAACTGGGGACTTGGCATATGATATGCAATTCAGCAAGAACGATGCCATTACCATATTAGATAGAAACAATAAGCACACAAATACTGAATTTAAAGCTTTTAAATAGGCAGCCACCTTTACTATGATACTGTCAAAAGTACTGTTCTATTTATAACATATTATATCTTGTAGCAAAGCACAAGTATTCTGAGTGGGCTGAAGTTCAATGCTGGATGCAATAAGGGTAATGGGTTAAACATAAGAACTGCTGGAAAACCAAAGTTTGAAGAAGCTGAGCAATCAGAGATCACAACTCTTCAAAAAAATGGAATGCTGAAAATCTGACTCATTCAAAGTGCCATCAATATAAAGTGCATAAAAACTTTAGCTGAAATGCTGTATTCCTTAATCAAGTTATGCTGCAGAATGAGAAGTTAGGAGCACAGACTATCAGGGGCCATAACTCTTCTAAATGATAATGTGGAAGACTTGAAATTATATTTATTCAGGGTCTCAGCATTATAAAGCTGTGATTCAAAATTAGTTGAAATCCAACAAAGCTAAGTTATGCTAAATCTCAGGCAATAATAACTGGCAATCTGTGACTATAACTCATGGCAATCTAGACTATAAACCATGGCAATGATGACTGGCAATCTAGGGCTTTAACCCCTAGCAATCTAGGACAATAACCCCTGGCAATGATGTCAGGAAATGATAGAAATTAGACTCATGCAAGGTCTTGTCAAACTGAAGCTTTATACCATGTAGATTTTGGTGAATTTATCTTGCAAAAAGCAGGGCTAGAAGAATGATCAGACTGGTGGTGGGATATAAGGCACATAAAAGTCTATGATATAATGTTTATATCAAATAGCATAATACATATGGCAGCACATGTTGAATGGTTCATGAACTATGCCAGCTGCAAGCAACAACACCCCTTTTGAAAACATGAAGCTAATTATTAAGAGCCATAACTTTACTAAAAACTGATGAGGCAAAATGCATAACAGGCACATCTAAGTCTATGAGAAAAGATATCAATCAAAGCCCATTAGAATATTCTGAATGATTCCTTATCCATACTGGTTACATGGGATGTAATAGTGACTGAACAAAGGCAATAACTCAGTTAATACCAGAGTGTAATCAACAGAAAATAGCTCACCTCTACTTCACTAGTATCCAGTAGTAGTAGCCATTCTACAAAAAAATCATACAGAAATACATTCACACTAAGGTGATCTTGGCCACTTTTCCAACTAAAGATTTTTTTAAAAAAATATTTTATCCTTACACCTGACATTTTTCTTCATTTTAAAATCTGCATTATAATTTTTAATTGGCACTATATGTCCAGCATTTCTCTGATAGATTGTGACAGCTATCCACTTTCCACTTATCTACTGTAAAAGGGCAAAAAACACAAAACAAAAAGATTCTTTTAATTATATAAAATTAGAGGTTAATAAGAGAATAAAATTATCAGTGTTATTTGTGTACTAATTATTCAAAATCAATGCCCTTAAAATCTACCAGAAAAGCTTTTGTCATTGTCCTCCCATAAACGCAGAAAGTACTGGGTGAATTCACAGGCTTTTAGTAACCTTGGAGTGAAAAGCTATTATCATTGTTCACCCCAAGAAGCCAGATTGTACTGGGTGAAATTCACAGACTTTTAGTAACCTTGGAGTGAAAAGCTATTATCATTGTTCACTGCGAGAAGCCATATTTTACTGGGTGAAATTCACAGGCTTTTATTAACCTTGGAGTGAAATGCTATTATCATTGTTCACCCCAAGAAGCCAGATTGTACTGGGTGAAATTCACAGGCTTTTAGTAACCTTGGAGTGAAAAGCTATTATCATTGTTCACCCCAAGAAGCCAGATTGTACTGGGTGAAATTCACAGGCTTTTAGTAACCTTGGAGTGAAAAGCTATTATCATTGTTCACCCCAAGAAGCCAGATTGTACTGGGTGAAATTCACAGACTTTTATTAACCTTGGAGTGAAATGCTATTATCATTGTTCACCCCAAGAAGCCAGATTGTACTGGGTGAAATTCACAGACTTTTAGTAACCTTGGAGTGAAATGCTATTATCATTGTTCACCCCAAGAAGCCAGATTGTACTGGGTGAAATTCACAGGCTTTTAGTAACCTTGGAGTGAAAAGCTATTATTAATGTCCACCACTAGACCAGTAAAAAAAAATGGGGTGAAATTCACAGGCTTTTATTAATCTTGGAGTGAAAAGCTATTATCATTGTTCACCCCGAGGAGCCAGATTGTACTGGGTAAAATTCACAGGTTCTGAGTAACCTTGAAGTAAAAGTAAATTTTTAAGTAAATTTTGTTTCTCCGAGAATACTTACCCAATCACATTATGCTAGAAATATTAGCCTACTACCTCAAATGATGAAAATCATCTTTTTTTTGTTTATCTCATGTAGACATTGGTAATAATTCTTGCCCATTACCTCCACTTGCCAGTGGCAGGTGTCACTAGATTTTAGCTGACTGATATACTAAAGAGGATGCTCACATGGTGGGGTGGTTGAGAAGGTTTTCAAGTACTGTGATTAGATAAGAATTCTCTGAGAAACAGTTTTTACTTAAAAATTTGCTTTCTCCTTCAAATACATTCCCCAATCACATAACGTTAGGAGAATAGGTAATAGGAAGAGGAAATGCTGAGTCTGACCTCTGTCTCAGGTATCTTTCTGGGGAATGATGGTTGGATTCCCCATGTGAAAATTCTCCTAATTACATAAGCAACACAGTCTAAGGTCACTTGATGTGTGACCCCTACATATGGTTAAGAAGATAATTATTGAAATCTTCTTACCTAACAAATTTCACTGGCAAATCCAGCTGTGTTATTTTACCTTGGTCTTTTGGCCATTGATGCTGCTGCCACTGGTCTAATCAGATGCTAGGTTTGCCTCTGCAAAGCGAAATCCTTGATATAAAAACTCAAGGTTGACACTGCATGCCAGCCAATGGTTTCTATTATATCTTGGATCGAAACATTACATTTTAATGCAAGGCTCACAGAGACTGCTCTAATCTCATGAGCACTAATCATACTGAGGCCACTCTGATCATTGGTGACCTCAGAGTATGCCAAGCTTATAACCCATTTCAGCCATGAAGCATGGGCTTGAGGGGTGATATCCTGTTTCCCAGCTTTCATCAGGGGAAAAAGGCGTTTGCTTGTGCAGCGACTTGTCTCTGTGTGTTTCAAGTAGTGCTTGAGTGTGCAAACAGGATCTTGTATGGCTGCTGCTGTTGAAGACCTGTCTATGGAAGACAGAGTGAATGATGACTCTTTGATGACCAACATACAGTAACCTATTTGTGGCTACAAATCCTGGTTGTGTAAAGAGGAACACTGAACCATCCAGTCTGAACTGAAGTTAGTTCAGGTTGATGGAAAGGGCATGTAACTCACTCACCTGCATGCTGAAGCTAAAGCAATCAGGAAACATGTTTTCTATGATAGTAACTTTAGTGAAGTGTAGGCTAAAGGCTCGAATACATTCAAATTGAGCCATGTTAAAAGCCAGGACAGATTCCATTTGGACACAGGGTGAGGGATTTTGATCGATTGAGATCCATAAATTGGATCAACGAGCTGAAAGATCTTTATTGTGCCCAATATCACATCTGCCATGATGCCAGAATGTGTCCGAGATCATGGAACAGTAGCCTTTAATCACAACTGAGGTCAACTGTTGTTCCTCAAAGAGCCAGAGAAAAAGTCATCCAGTTGAGGAACTGAGACACTCTGATGGACAATGTTAAGAGATGGTACCCGTCCCTGAAAAAATGCCCCTTTCCCTTGTAAGCCTTCAAAGTGGATGGCCTTCTTGCTCTCAAGATTCTCTCCACAATCAAAGGTTTAAATTAGCAATGAAGTGTAATAAAACTCACACTGTTACGAATGGAGTAAGTGAAAATAGTCAAAGTCACACTAACTCATAAAGATCTTGCATGAGGTTAATTATAGCATGAGGTTAATTATAGCATCGTATAATGTGTGGTCTTAAATAGACGAAGTCCCTGAAGATGAAAAAAAAACATGGAGAATTTTGCAGAAATTGTGAAAATAATAATAATGTATTCAACCTGCAGCAGAATGATTAATCCACACAACAGATCAATTACTGCCATTCCATTATATGGTGGCTTCACTAGATGTGACTTACAATATATACTGCCAATCTGTAATACTAGCCTTACAATGTATACTGCCAATCAGTAATACTGTCCTTACAATATATACTGCCAATCAGTAATATCGTACTTACTTTGTATACTGCCAATCTGTAATACCTTACTTACTATGTATACTGTAAATCTGTAATACCGTACTTACTATGTATACTGCCAATCTGTAACACTATCCTTACAATGTATACTGCCAATCTGTAATACTGTCCTTACTATGTATACTGCCATTCCGTTATACGGTGGCTTCACTAGACATGACTTATAGTCCTTACAATATATACTACCAATCTGTAACACTGTCCTTACTATCTATACTGCCAATCAGTAATACTGTCCTTACTATGTATACTGTCAATAAGCAATATTGTGGCTTCACTATTCTTCATTGCATACCAGTTTTTGCTGATTTTGTGCTTCCAGGAATTTAAAGACCCACCAATGCACAAAATGTATCCTTCTGTGGAAACAATCAGATGCCTTCCACTATCCATTCTGTGGAAACAATCAGATGCCTTCCCCAGTTTATTCTATGGAAACAATCAGATGCCTTCCCCAATCCAGCAAATTAAGCATTGAAGAAACTCATTTTTCATCAAACCACAAAACTGTATACTCACAAAAATGCAGTGTGTGTATGTGTGTGTGAGTGATCTGGATTTTAAACATAGCTTTAACAATTTTTTTTAGTCATATCGCTACAATGGCTACAGCGTAGCAGTTTATAGTGATGTCTAGCACTGGGGCATCATGCCGCAGACATGTAGCTACATGATGTCCCATCCAGACACATTATCCTGACACCAGGCCGACCAGTCCTAACATTAACCTCTTAATGCTGAGCACCTAGCGAGGCAGCTGTTAGTACCATTTTTAGAAGTCTTTGGTATGAAACAGCCAGGGGTCGAACAAGCGACCTCCTGCATCCAAGGTGGATGCTCTAACCACAAGGCCACTGGAGCAGTCCAAAAATGCAGTGAAACCTACTTATGAAGGACAGTTAAAAGCATGACAAACTGACATATTGTCATTTATGGACAGGTGTCCATTATATACAGGGCCATTACTCTCAATGTACTTTACGATTCCTGCAGTTATGACTGAGTGTTGCATAAAATGTGAAGAAGCGGAGGTTCATAAGGAAAATATGTTATTCCTTCTAAAACAAGGGTCCCTCAAAGCGACTGATGCTCTACTGTACAAAATTTTAAGCAACTGAAGATTACACCTGCTGAGTTTTGGAAGCATCACTAATATTCTTGAACAATATGATTTTCAAATCAGTCACTGTGGCAGCCAAAATGGTTTAAGATTAGCACCAGGAGATTCTAAACGCCATTAGAACACTTTTGGTTAAAAACCCAACATTTTTATATGATCATCTATTCTCATGAAATAGTGAGAAATTTTCAATATGTTCATTGTTGCTGCCATATCTGAGGTCAAATGAGCAACATATATCACAGTTATTCTTCTGGTAAATACATAATATCGATATGACTTTCCATTCAGGTGAAGCAACAAGATTTTCAAGATGGCTGCTATGGTTGTCATGAGATCTACAGCATGAATACCCAATGTTCATGTGACTTTCCATCTAGGAGAAGCAACAAGATTTTCAAGATGGCTGCCATGGTTGTCATGAGATCTACAGCATGAATACCCAATGTCCATGTGACTTTCCATCTAGGAGGATTAGCAGTAAGACTTTAAATTTAGCTACTGTCATGACCACATGGGATTTCAGATAGGCACGATTGTTACTTAAGACCAACTAGACACCATAAGAAGTCTTCTGGTGAAAACCCATGCTGATATTACTTTCTAAATGGGAGTAGTTGCACTAACAAGATTTTCAAGTTCGCTGCTGTGGTGGCCATAGTGGATATCATATCGGCACCATTTTCATTTTGGACCAACTAGACATCATAAGAAATCTTAAGTCTTTTAGTGAAATCCACATTTAGGAGTAGCAATAACAAATCTTCTGTGTTGGCCATAGTGGATGTCTGAGCAGAAGCAATTTCATTTAGGACCAAATGGACCTTGGGTGCAAGTGTGTGTAAAGTTTCATGGCAATCATCAAAGTAGTTCAGAAGAAGTAGCAATAACAATCTTCTGCAAAGGCAACTTGTCAAATGGACAACATGCAACCCCATGGTCTATAATGATATGTGAAGGACAACAGATCATCCCATAAGTTCTTCTGGTCAATGGATGACGATGGATGAAGGACCACAGGCAATCCCATATGCTCTTCTAGTCTATGTAAATGGATGAAGGACAATGGGGACACTAGGATTTCTCCAAGAAACTGATGCTTTACTGTTCTGCAAAGAATTTCCAAGAACTGAAGATAAGAGCATTTCTTTTTATTTGCTGAGTGTTGGAACTGTTACATATATGTAATTAAATTGCTTGTGTGTTAGTTTTAAAATTCTTTTTTATTTTATTTTTTGTTTCATTATATTTTATTGTAATGATTATTGAAAGGAATCGAAATTCTTTTTCAGTAATTCGATATTTTCTTTTAGTAAATGTTGCTTATTTAAGACGTAAAAGGTGTTACAAGAGAATTATTTTTAGTTAACCTAGTTCGTCTTAGGTTGGGAAGTTTGTAAACAGGCAGTTAAAATGATTGGTCAGTATCAGGGCCATACTTTGATTGCGTGATCACTATGTGTAAATGACGTTTCTTTATTATTGGTTCTTAAGTGGGGCTACACTGGTGTACATGATAGATTTCTTGTACATGTAGTAAGAGACCACATGACCCATCTCGCAAGACTTGAAATGATGTTTTTGGGGCTTAAATACACATCCTTAATATTCTTCTGGCAGAGTCGTTTTAAGATCTTGAAGGAACAGGGTGTTACTTTTATTTGTTGCCAGATTGTTTGTTTTTCATCTGATTTTTGGATTTAATAATTTATTCTCCTGGAAACTCAACAAGTCAACTTTTTTATAAAACATTCTGAAAGCTATTCATGGAAATTTATTCTCGAATTATTCAGAAACAAAAACTGATTCAATTGAGGAATTGTTGATATTCGTACATGGACCACATCTGACATCATCGCCTTCCATATTTGTACGTCGTCGAGATTCGAACCTGGATTCTAATAGAACTATTTAGTGATAGGACTTGCGTTTTTCATTCTTAGGATCAAATTTTGGATTATATTCACAAACCGTAAGTCCTATTTACCAATTTTTACATTGTTTTCTAGGGAAATAAATTTTTTTGTTCAAATATACAAAGCTTGTTGACTTCACTCTTTTCTTCTGTTACATTTGTACGAGCCTACACATAACAGGAGAAAATTGAGTCGCTTGTCCTTGGGATATAAGAATTTTGGTTAAATATTTCAGAAAATTGTTTTTTTGAAATTTAAATTCCCCTAGTTTCTAAATCCCAAGTACTATTTTACATTTTGTGTGAAATCTTAAGTGAAAACAACAGGCTTTCATTTACAATGTCATCAAAAGTGGAAATATTTCTTTCTAATCCAACTCAGCAGCAGTTGGATAGTCTGAAAAAAGATGAGTTGCTTGAACTTGCCAGAAAGTACGATCTTTCTGAAGCAAAATCTTCCTTAACGAAACAAGAAATTAAAATTATTTGATCCAATATTTGGTGGGGAAAAATATTTTTGATAAGAGTGTTTTGGCATCAGTCAGTAAGTCTATGACAGACACTGACATTAAAGTAATGGAAATAAAAATGAAATACAAAATGGAAGTAGAGTTAAGGAAGCTCGAGCTTCAGAAAGAGAAAGAACAAATGCACTTGCAATTTGAAGAGAAGCAATTGCAAATGCAGTTTGAAGAAAAGGAGAGAGAGAGACAGGAGAGGGAGAAAGATAAACAATTACAATTTGAAAGAGAGGAGAAAGAGAGACAATTACAATTTGAAGAAAAGGAGAACGAGAGACAGGAGAGGGAGAAAGATAAACAATTACAATTTGAGAAAGAGGAGAGAGAGAGACAGATGCAATTAAAAAGAGAGAAGGATGAAAGGGAATTTCAACTTAGAATGAAAGAATTTGAGCTGGCAAGCGGCAAGCACGATTCCACCTCACATACAGATTCAAGTTTTGACATTACAAAAAATATCAGGTTAGTTCCCCCTTTTAGTGAAAAGGAAGTAGACAAATATTTTATCTATTTTGAAAAAGTTGCTGAAAATTTGAAATGGCCAAGGAAGCATTGGACTCAATTATTGCAATGTGTACTTTTCGGCAAAGCCCGAAATATCTATGCATCCCTGTCAGTACAACAGAGTTCTGATTATGATTTGGTTAAGGAGTGCATCTTAAGGGGTTATGCGTTAGTCCCTGAGGTTTATCGGCAAAAATTCAGGAACTATAAAAAGGAAGCTGGACAGACTTATGTCGAATTTGCTAGAGAAAAAGAACAGTTATTTAAGAGATGGTACTTAGCCAAGAAAGTTGAACATGATTATGAAAGTCTTGAACAACTTGTGTTACTTGAAGAGTTCAAAAACTGTGTTCCTAATGACATTAAGAATCATCTTGAAGAGCATAAGATTGAAACCTTGGAAAATGCTGCTCTTGCTGCCGATGAGTATTCCTTAACTCATAAAGTTCCTGTTGTAGGCAAATCATTCACTCAGCAGTCTACTGGTAGAAAGGTATTTCAGCCTAATACGACTCCTCCTAAAATTCAATCTGGCACAACTTCTAAAAATCAAGCTTCTGATAAACTTGATTCAAAATCCTTGTCTCTGCCTACGTGTACCTATTGCAAGAAAAAAGAACACATCATTTCTGATTGCTTCAAGCTGAAATATAGGCATCTGAATCAAGATAGACCTATTCTAAATGCTCTTATTTCTAAGAGGTCAAGGTCATGGTCATGTACTGAAAGCAATACATTTGTTGGGTCTAATAAAACCCAGTCTGATTTAATTATGGAGAATTATGAACCATTCATGTCAAAGGGTTCTGTATCACTCTTGGGTGATTCGGCCAATCCTATCCCTATTAAAATTTTAAGGGATACAGGAGCTTCTCAGAATTTTTTAGTGTCAGGTATTTTGCCTTCTTCTGAGAAGTCCTGTTCTAATGAGAGTGTTCTCATTCAGGGAATAGAGTGCGGCTTTGTTAATGTTCCTCTCCATTCTGTAAATTTGTCATCAGACTTAGTTTCAGGACCTGTGACAGTCGGTATAGTGTCCAACTTACCCGTTGAGGGCATTCATTTGTTGCTAGGCAACGACCTAGCTGGAGACAAGGTTGTGGTTAATCCACTTGTAACTGACAAGCCTTCTTTGGATCAGAAACTTGATCCAATTGAAAAAGAATACCCTGAGCTATACCCAGCTTGCGCAGTTACCAGAGCTATGTCAAAGAAAGCTCTGAGAATGATTTTGATAAGGAAAATATTCCTTTAGCTGACACGTGTATTGGTCAGGCTTTTGATGAGGTCACTTTCACTTCTAATTTGGATCAATCAAAAGGTATTGATCACAGTGATCCTCTTTTAAATACTCATTCTCTTTTATCTAATCAGGGTGATAAACAACAATCACTCGTCGTCGAACAGGAGAAAGATCCTGAGATCTCCTGTTTGTTTCAGAGGGCCATTAGTGAAACTGAAGCCAATGAAGTACCTGTCTGTTATTTTATTAAAAATGGAATTCTTATGAGAAAATGGAGACCTCCCGAGGTACCTGCTAATGACGAGTGGTCAGTGAACTATCAGATTGTAGTTCCAAAATCTTACAGACAGGAAATACTTAGTTTGGCCCATGAAACTCCTCTGGCTGGTCATCTAGGGATAAATAAAACTTACAAGAAGATCTTGACTCACTTTTACTGGCCAATAATCAAAAGTGATGTTTGTAAATACTGTAGATCTTGTCATACTTGTCAAATGGTAGGAAAACCCAATCAGAAGATACCTAAGGCTCATCTGCAACCAATTCCTGCATTTGACGAACCATTTAGCAGAATTATGGTAGATTGTGTTGGTCCCTTACCTAAGACCAAGTCAGGCAACCAATATTTGTTGACCATTATGTGTGCGTCAACAAGATTCCCAGAGGCAATTCCTTTGAGGAATATTAAAACCAAAACTATAGTAAAAGCTTTAATAAAGTTTTTTACTCAATTTGGCCTTCCCAAATCTGTCCAATCGGATCAAGGGTCAAATTTCATGTCTGGAATTTTCCAGCAAGCCATGCACGAATTAGGCATTAAACAATTTAAATCTTCTGCCTATCATCCTGAGAGCCAAGGGGCCTTAGAAAAATTTCATCAGACTTTAAAGAATATGATTCAATCATATTGCTTTGATACTAGCAAAGATTGGGATGACAGCATTCATTTACTTTTGTTTGCCGTTAGGGAGTCTGTTCAAGAATCTTTAGGATTCAGTCCCTTTTGAAATAGTTTTCAGACATACTGTGCGTGGACCTCTGAAGTTGTTGAAAGAGAAACTTCTTTCAAATGAAGACATTGAGCTCAATCTTCTTGACTATGTTTCTGATTTTAAGTACAAATTGTCACAGGCTTGTGAGGTCGCAAGAGCAAATCTGCGCTCTACTCAGTCCAGAATGAAATCAAGATATGATAAAAACTCAAGGGATAGGAGTTTTCAGCCTGGTGATAGAGTTCTAGCTCTCTTGCCCATTCCACAAAATCCCCTTCAGGTCAAGTATTACGGTCCATACATGGTTGAAAAGAAAGTAAATGATTTAAATTACATCATAAATACTTCTGGTAGGCGAAAACAAAAACAACTTTGCCACATTAACATGTTAAAGGAGGATATTGAAAGAGATAGCCAAGTAAATCATACAATTAATTTAGTTGTACCTGTCCCACCAACTGAGGATTTAAGTGAAGAAATTCAATTGGACACCGTTGACCTTGGAGCAACAAATCTTCGGAATTCGGAAATTATGAAAGATCTAGACCAGAAACTTTTACATTTGCAACAACAAGAAAGAAATGAACTTAAACAGTTATTATTCGAATATGAGCACTTGTTTCCGGATATTCCTACGAGGACAAACAAAATTTTTCATGACGTTGAAATTGTAGATTCAAAACCTGTGAAACAACACCCATACAGGATGAACCCTCTCAAACAGGAATACTTGAAAAAGGAAATTCAGTATTTGCTGGAGAACGATTTCATAGAGCCCAGTAAAAGTGATTGGAGTTCACCATGCATACTTGCTCCGAAACCGGATAAAACTTTCCATATCTGCACTGATTATAGGAAGGTGAACAGCATGACTAAAACAGATTCATTTCCATTACCAAAGATCGATGACTGTATTGGTAAAATTGGAAATGCCAAGTATGTCACCAAATTCGACCTTCTGAAAGGATTTTGGGAAATTCCACTTACGGAAAGAGCAAAAGAAATTTAGGCGTTTGTGACTCCAGATGGACTCTATCAATATAAAGTAATGCCGTTTGGGATGAAGGGTTCTCCAAGTACGTTTCAATGCTTGATGAATATGATTACTTCCGGTCTAGATAATTGTGATGCTTATATTGATGATGTCATCATCTACAACGACACCTGGAAAGGACATCTAGCCACGATTCGGAAATTCTTTGAAAGACTCACTGATGCTAATTTGACAATCAATTTATCTAAAAGTGAGTTCTGCCGTGCTTGTGTAACTTTCCTAGGACATATTGTGGGACATGGTCAAGTTAAACCTATTGATGCTAAGGTGAAGGTTATCTCTGATTTTCCTGTGCCTGTCAGTAAAAAGCAATTAATGCGATTTTTGGGTATGGCCAGATACTATCGAAAGTTTTCTTACCAATTTTTCCAATATTGCTGAACCTCTGACAAATTTGTTAAGTAAGAGAAATAACTTTCTCTGGACCGAAAAATATCAGGAAGCTTTCGATAGGTTAAAAGCAATACTCAAAAGTGCGCCAGTTTTAACAGCTCCAAATTTCAATCAGTCTTTTAAATTGTCTGTGGATGCAAGTGGTGTTGGGGTTGGAGCAGCATTGATTCAAGAAGACAGCAATGGTATTGATCACCCAGTGTGCTATTTCTCTAAGAAATTAAATAAGCACCAAAGAAATTACTCAACAATCGAGAAGGAACGTTTGGCTTTAATTTTGGCATTACAACATTTTGAGGTTTACATTAGCTCAGCTCCTTCTCCGATTGTTGTGTATAGTGATCACAACCCCCTCACTTTCATCGACAAGATGAAAAATAAAAATCAAAGATTATTAAGGTGGAGTTTGTTTTTGCAAGAGTATAATCTGAACATCAGGCACATCAAAGGAAAAGACAATTTGATTGCCAATGCACTTTCCTGTGTATAGAAATATTATTTCATATACACTTTATATAATTCATAAAAATTTTCATGTAATTTTGTTTACCTCATGTATAATTTACATATGGTAAAAAGAAAGCTTTATTATATAAATCTTTCTTTTTTCTTTATGGGGGGAAGTGTTACGTATATGTAATTAAATTGCTTGTGTGTTAGTTTTAAAATTCTTTTTATTTTATTTTTGTTTCATTACATTTTATTGTAATGATTATTGAAAGGATTCGAAATTCTTTTTCAGTAATTAGATATTTTCTTTTACTAAATGTTGTTTATTTAAGACGTAAAACGTGTTACATGAGAATTATTTTTAGTTAACCTAGTTCGTCTTAGGTTGGGAAGTTTGTAAACAGGCAGTTAAAATGATTGGTCAGTATCAGGGCCATACTTTGATTGCGTGATCACTATGTGTAAACAACATTTCTTTATTATTGGTTCTTAAGTGGGGCTACACTGGTGTACATGATAGATTTCTTGTACATGTAGTAAGAGACCACATGACCCATCTCGTGAGACTTGAAATGATGTTTTTGGGGTTTAAATACACATCCTTAATATTCTTCTGGCAGAGTCGTTTTAACATCTTGAAGGAACAAGGTGTTATTTTTATTTGTTGCCAGATTGTTTGTTTTTCATCTGATTTTTGGATTTAATAATTTATTCTCCTGGAAACTCAACAAGTTGACTTTTTTATAAAAAATTCTGAAAGATATTCATGGAAATTTATTCTGAAAGTATTCGGAAACAAAAACTGATTCAATTGAGGAATTGTTGATATTTGTACATGGACTTCATTATTTGTACGTTGTCGAGATTCAAACCTGGATTCTAATAGAACTATTTAGTGACAGGGCTTGTGTTTTTCATTCTTAGGATCAAATTTTGGATTATATTCACAAACCATAAGTCCTATTTACCATTTTTACATTGTTTTCTAGGGAAATAAATTATTTTGTTAAAATATACAAAGCTTGTTGACTTCACTCTTTTTTTCTGTTACATTTATACGAGCCTACATGTAACAGAACCATCTCTAAACTTTATAAGTTATATGATTTTCAAATTAGTCACTGTGGCAGCCAAAATAGTTTAAAATCAGCACCATATTCATTCAGGAAAAACTTGACACCATTAGAACATGTTGGGTGAAAACCCCATTTTGATGTGAGATTCCCTTCTGGAGAATTTATGAGAAGATTTTCAGTATGTTCGTTTATAGAGGGCCAACAAGATATCATAATTATTCTTCTGGTAAAAACCCAATGCTGATACAACTTTCCATTTAGGAGGAGTAGCAACAACAAGATTTTCAAGAAAACTGCCATAGTGGCTTTACAGACTTTGAGATCTACACCATTTTTATTTAATATCAATTAGACATCGTAAGAAGTCTTCTGCTGAACTCCCAATTTTGATGTGGCTTTCTGTTTAGAAGGATTAGTGATAAGACTTTCAAGACGGCTGCTGTCATACCCATATTGGATTTCAGATAGGCATAATTGTTACTTAAAACCAACTAGACACCACAAGAAGTCTTGCAGTGAAAAGCTCAAACTGATATGACTTTCCCCTCAGGAGTAGCAGCAAAAACAAAATTTTCAAGCCCGCTGCTGTGGTAGCCATATTGGACATTTTCATTTTGGACCAACCAGATATCATAAGTCTTCCACTGAAATCCCCCGTGCTAACAAATCTTTCAAGATGGCTGCTGTGATGGCCATATTGGATTTCAGAGTAGCACCATTCTGATTTAGAAGCAACTAGACCTTGGAATGAAGGTATGGTGAAAAGTTTTATGAGAATCATCCACTTAGTTCAGGAGAAGTAGAGATAACAATCTTTTGCTAAGGTGCATTATTAAAGGGACAACAGGTAATTCCATAATGATCTATGATAATGGATGATGGACAACAGATCATCCCATAAGCTTTTTTTGATCTATGACAATGGATAAAGGATAACAGTCAATCCCATAAGCTCTTCTTGTCAAATGAACAACAGTCCATTCCTTAAGCTCTTCTGGCAAATTCTTAATTTTATATATATATATATATATATATATATATATATATA
>JAECUM010013662.1:0-15304 GCA_016617855.1 Megalonaias nervosa
AAAAAAAATGTGGAACATTTTCATCGCTAGTATATTTAATAATTTAGGAGGAAGTATATTCAGTCCATTTCAAGATGTTAAAACAAGGTGCTAAAATACTTACAATTCCAATATGAGCACCATTTCATTCTTGTCATCAAAAGCATCTTTCAGTGTCAGCAATTTAGGATGATGCAACTGGTTCATAACATTTATCTCATTTCTCACTGTAGCTTTGTCCAGAGGATAAGGTGTGTTAATGAACTTGGCCACAAAAACACGTCCTGTAGCTTTTTCTGTACAGCGATGTACAACTCCGAAAGCTCCGCTGTAATTAAAATAAAGAGGAAATATGAGGAATGTGCCTGTGCATTAAAGTTTAGACAGAAACAAGAGATCCAAGTGGGCTGATATTTGTCACCTGTTTGAGACTTGTACTATAGCCAGTGTTGGCAAATTAAGGCATCATTTTGACTGGGTATGTCCAATGGAAAATATCTGCCAATTTTGATCCAAATCACCTCTTTATCTTTCTGGATATGAAAGATTCTTTTATTTTCTTGCAGCACACAACCACATTGACATATTTACCACAATTATACTACATACACCAACTGCAAACTCCAGAGACCTAGATCTGTTGTCACTGATTACATTGTTAAGTCAGGGTCTTTGCTGTTTGCTCTATTAATGATTGTAAGTAAACAGCAAGATCTGCCAGAGTATTTTGCCACATCAGGTCTTAGACACACAGAATAAATGACTATATACAATATAAACAGGTCTTTGACACATCTAATAAATGTCTTTATATGACCGCTCTGGTGGTCTAAGTGGTTAGAGCATCCACCTCGGATGCGGGAGGTCGGGGGTTCGAATCCCGCCCAAGTCATACAAAAGACTTCTAAAAAAATGGTACTAACAGCTGCCTCTCTTGGCGCTCAGCATTAAGAGGTTAGTATTAGGACTGGTCAGCCTGGTATCAGGATAATGTGACTGGGTGGGACATCATACTACATGTCTGCGGCATGATTCCCCAGTGCTAGACATCACTATAAACTGCCACACTGCAGACATCATAGCGATATAACTGAAAAATTGTTAAAGCTACATTAAAAATTAAAATCACACACACACACACACACACACACACACACACACACACACACACACACTATATACAATATGAACAGATCTAAGACACACCTAATACATGGGTATACACAATATGAATAGATTTGATTTTTTTTTCTTTATTTAGAAGAAAGCAAGAAGTGCTTGAACTTAAGGTTACAATTACCTTCCCAGTTCTTCGAGTATGTCATAGTAGTCATACACACTGCCTTGTTTGATTTCCACAGGTTGAGGAACATATTTCTTCCACAAATCTTCATCTAAAAGACAAAGCAAAGAGAAATCCTGAATTTAATTTGTATCAGGATTCAATAACAGGCAAAAACACTTTTTAAAACTGTGTAACATAATTTGATTTGTCTTAATTGTCTAACTCTGTTGCAGGAGAATGGTTCCCAAACAGTTTACAAAAAACAGAATGGTCACTGAGCTGAAAACACTTAACTTGCTTTGTAATCTATCTGGCATTGCAATTTATCTATAATGTAATATTGCAGTCATGGAAAAAGTAAAGTGAGAAAAGTAGAAAAATAATATTATAAACACTATATCATACAATAATGGGTTTCATCACATTTGTGATTTCAATTCATATACAGAGGATTGTAAAAGAGTGCTAATTTTAAATGAAATCTATGAAAAGAGTCAATTATTATTTGCAAGCTTTTTGATGACTTTGAAATGTATTCAAATGCCTCCATCTTTACACCTTTCTTTTCCATGACAACATGATTTCATTTGTGATATCATGAGGTGTTATTACATGTGGTACATATAATAAGAAATTAAGAAAATGTCAGTTTACAGTTAGTTCCATTAGTAGTCCAAACTCCTTCAGCAATTTATCACATTTCAAATTCAAAACTTACAGAATTTATCATAATTGTCGATTCTAGGTCCATCATATTTCCCTCTGATTTTTCGCCCAAATTCATCTAGAATAAAGATAAAAGATCAAATGAAATTTTCATGTAAATACACAGAATACTGTTAGGAATATAAAGTGTATGAATGGGCTAGAATATAAAGTGTATGTATATGGGCTAGAATATAAAGTGTATGTATGGGCTAGAATATAAAGTGTGTGTATGGGCTAGAATAAAAAGTGTATGTAAGGACTAGAATAAAAAGTGTATGTATGGGCTAGAATAAAAAGTGTATGTATGGACTAGAATAAAAAGTGTATGTATGGGCTAGAATAAAAAGTGTATGTATGGGCTAGAATATAAAGTGTATGTATGGACTAGAATAAAAAGTGTATGTATGGGTTAGAATAAAAAGTGTATGTATGGGCTAGAATATAAAGTGTATGTATGGACTAGAATATAAAGTGAATGTATGGGCTAGAATATAAAGTGAATGTATGGGCTAGAATATAAGGTGTATGTATGGACTAAAATATAAAGTGAATGTATGGGCTAGAATATAAAGTGAATGTATGGGCTAGAATATAAGGTGTATGTATGGACTAAAATATAAAGTGTATGTATGGGCTAGAATATAAAGTGTATGTATGGGCTAGAATATAAAGTGAATGTATGGGCTAGAATAAAAAGTGTATGTATGGGCTAGAATAAAAAGTGTATGTATGGACTAGAATATAAAGTGTATGTATGGGCTAGAATATAAAGTATATGTATGGGCTAGAATATAAAGTGTATGTATATGGACTAGAATATAAAGTGTATGTATGGACTAGAATATAAAGTGTATGTATATGGACTAGAATATAAAGTATATGTATGGGCTAGAATATAAAGTGTATGTATGGACTAGAATATAAAGTGTATGTATATGGGCTAGAATATAAAGTATATGTATGGACTAGAATATAAAGTGTATGTATGGACTAGAATATAAAGTGTATGTATGGGCTAGAATATAAAGTGTATGTATGGACTAGAAAATAAAGTGTATGTATGGGCTAGAATATAAAGTGTATGTATATGGGCTAGAATATAAAGTATATGTATGGACTAGAATATAAAGTGAATGTATGGGCTAGAATATAAAGTGTATGTATATGGGCTAGAATATAAAGTATATGTATGGACTAGAATATAAAGTATATGTATGGACTAGAATATAAAGTATATGTATGGGCTAGAATATAAAGTCAATGTATGGGCTAGAATAAAAAGTGTATGTATATGGGCTAGAATATAAAGTGTATGTATGGACTAGAATATAAAGTGTATGTATGGGCTAGAATATAAGGTCAATGTATGGGCTAGAATAAAAAGTGTATGTATGGGCTAGAATATAAAGTCAATGTATGGACTAGAATATAAAGTCAATGTATGGGCTAGAATATAAAGTCAATGTATGGGCTAGAATAAAAAGTATATGTATGGGCTAGAATATAAAGTGTATGTATGGGCTAGAATATAAAGTGTATGTATGGACTATAATATAAAGTGTATGTATGGGCTAGAATATAAAGTGAATGTGTGGGCTAGAATATAAAGTGTGTGTATGGGCTAGAATAAAAAGTGTGTGTATGGGCTAGAATAAAAAGTGTATGTATGGGCTAGAATAAAAAGTGTATGTATGGGCTAGAATAAAAAGTGTATGTACGGGCTAGAATATAAAGTGTATGTATGGGCTAGAATATAAAGTCAATGTATGGGCTAGAATATAAGGTGTATGTATGGACTAAAATATAAAGTGTATGTATGGGCTAGAATATAAAGTATATGTATGGGCTAGAATATAAAGTGAATGTATGGGCTAGAATATAAAGTGAATGTATGGGCTAGAATATAAAGTGAATGTATGGGCTAGAATATAAAGTGTATGTATGGACTAAAATATAACCCTTACAAAAATTGTGGGAAGACAGTAAATCATCAATGTCTGCATCTTCAGGTGATGACCATATTGTTTACCATGTTTCTTGGGAATCCATCAAAAGCTATGGTGGCACTAGTTGCTTTTAAAAGACTGTATGACCGATTGACATACACAATGAATCCTATAAACCCATGCTTCAATAAAGTTACCAGTATAATGATTCCATATTATTTAAAGTACATGAAAGGTGCTAACCATGTTGAGTCTAATTTTTCTTAGGCTTAGAATCTGAGTTGTGTCCCTTTCACAGCTTGATTGGCCTTTCGAGTCCAGAGCTCAATATAGAAAGTACCTACTATTAGATAAACAAACTATTCATAGCAACAGAACAGTCAACATCAAGCCATAGGCTAAATATCAATAAATCAATAGATTCAAAGAGTGTAGATAAACTGACAGACTGAAAGACATACAACAAATGGTGTAAAGACATATGTAGACGAATAGAAAGATGGACTAGTGGTGTAAAGACATATGTAGAAGAATAGAAAGATGGACTAGTGGACAGACAAAGAGGTAAGGCTAGATGACAGTTGTGTATCAGAGCTCTTGGTAATGAGAATTTCTGCTTCAAGGACGTCTAGTGGGGTTTTTTTGTGGGGGAGAGTTCAAAATTCAAACTGCAGGTTTCAATATACTAGACACTCGCCTTTACATGAAATGCAACTTTTCAACTTCATTTTCAAAGTTCTTTTTTCAAAACTATGCATCTAACTGATAATGCCAGTAAAGCTCTCTAGACATTATGACAGTTCAAATATTATTAAAGGCAGACTAATGGTGTCTGACCTTCACCAAGCTTTCTCCTCTTGACTTCATCTGGTTCCTCAGTTTTGATGGTGCCAGTCGGCTCACAAGGATCACTCCTTCCGTAGAAATTGACCGCAAACACACGGAACTGGTACTCCTTGTTGGGCGAAAGACTTTGAACATTTTGGAAGCAGAACCTGTAGAGTAATAGACAAAAGAAATACAATCCCTGGCTTTGTTATTGTCATTGTTAGACTTATTGCTGCACAGTACAATAATGCTAAATGTTTTAGAGACTAACATCATGCATTTCAAGCAAACTTACAACTAAGTAAATATGGCAGCTTCTTAACTGAAACATCTAATTACCTTTGGACAAAACCATACAGAAAACAGAACTGATTCAATATGATTTATACAGAATAAAAATGGCTGACTCTGGTTCATGTACAGTGAATCAAAAACTAAATTGGAATATTGTTCAAATCCTTGGGTCCCTCATTTGAAAAGAAACACCAGAAGAACAGCACACATTCCCAGAAACGTAGCATGACAGATCTTTTTTAAAATGATTATTCTTTTAACATCAGTGCATCTGAGATGCTAGGTAGGTGTGGCTGGTCAATTCTGGAGCAGAGTAGATCAGATACCCACCTGATATTATTTATAAATTGTACATGGCACTGTTTGGAACTAATTCAAAATACATCATTTGAATAACAGAATTTCAGCACATACATGTTGAATGACATTCAAAACTGTCCATATGTCCAGAAATATCTGTTAGACTAGAATTCCTTTTACAATGGAACTTTCGCCCACAGCTCACTATAAAATCTCCAGACCTGGAGTTCTTTGGAACAGCAAACCATGACTATAACTGTTATTACATGTACATCATACCAAACCTTATTTTCTTAACTTTTAGTGCACCTTTAACAAACTAACATTTGAACTTGTTTAACTCTCATTCATTTAAAATCTTTTAAATCCATCTTGTACAGGTTTTACTATCAAGACTTGATATGATGTTTTACCCCTCCCCAGTGGGTCAAGTTAAACCAGAGAAAGGCAGAAGGTTCTATAATGCCTAAAAGTTACTCATTATTTGACTGATGACATCCTTAATGCCAGTAAGAATCTTATAATTCAAAATCAATAATTCAAAAACACAGTAATTCTCTAATAACTCAAACATCAATCATTTGAAGACTGTAATACCATGACGACTCAAGTACCAATCTCCTGTAGACCCAGTAATACTGTGATAATTTAAATATCCATCATCGTTAGACTTGGTAATACTTTCATAACTCAAATATCAATTATTTAGTTCCAGCAATACTTTCAATATCAATCACTGGAAGACCCAGTAATATTCTGATACCTCAGACATCAACCATTCACTGACACAAAATTACTTTGATAACTTAAATATCAATCACTCATCAACACACTAATGCTTTGATAACTCAAATACCAATCACTTATCAATGCACTAATGCACTGATAACTTCAATATCAATCATTTATCAACACACTAATGCACTGATAACTTAAATATCAATCATTTATCAACACACTAATCCACTGATAACTTAAATATCAATCATTTATCAACACACTAATGCACTGATAACTTAAATATCAATCACTCATCAACACACTAATGCTTTGATAGCTTAAATATCAATTATTTGAAGACTGTATCACTCAAATGACCCACTCAGTCCTGGTGTAACATATTATTTCTGTAACACCAAAAAATACCATCATAATCAATGAAAAATCAAACCAACATATTTGGAGGGAACAGCACATTAACTATCAGAAATTCTTACTGCAAACTCCATTTATTACAATGCCTATGAATCCAAATTTCAATATTAAAAAATAGATTTGCAACATTCTGAAGTAAAATATCTGGACTCTTGTCAATCAAAATGAAAGTAAGGGAACTAAAGTATCCAGATGGATTAGATTTCACAGCATCTGGAACAGTGTACAGTATTTATCCCAAATTTGTCAAAAAGTAGGGGTGAGCTTATTTTCACAAATTTATCTGCAGTATATTTGTTAAAGTTACATAATAATGGCATGGGTTTTTCATTAAGCAAGGGCTTAAAGGTGGAAGAATAAAGTACTATTATTGGTAAGTTAATGTTTGAAAACACATACTTTTTTTGTTGCTTACCTTGTGGCAGCACATCGAATCCATTTGTTGGTGTCAGGTAATTCACATTTTTCCACAACATATTCTGTGATGAAACTTCCACCATCATTCAGTGGTGGTTTCCAAGACAAGACAACTGAGTCATCTCGAATGTTCTCAACTACAGGGAAGCGGGGTGGATCAGGACGGTCTGGGAAATATATGAAATAAATAATATCAGTGATCTGAAACATTTCAAAATTGATAATTTATTCCATGATCAATCATTTTAAGCTGAAAGGTGCTAAAGCATATAGTTTAAAAATGCTAAGACAAAATCACAACTCAAGAACACACACACACACACATATATATATATATATATATATATATATATATATATATATATAAAATATGTCTGCTTCAAAATACATTAACTAATAAGAGTACATCAGATCCCTTAGAAAAACATACACTACCTTGCCAATCCAGCCTTCACAAGTGCAACAGTGATGTTAACCATGTCTTTTGGAGTGTTTTAGCAATAAAAGCACTGAAATGTCTTCTGTTTGATGAGATGCAAGTCAGACAAGAGTGTTCTCCCCTTGGGCTGAGAAATTGGTGCCAAATCTCATCATTTGCCAGTTACTACTTCTGCCATAACCCTCTCCTGGCCAAATCAGCAATGAACAGACTAATGGGCCAGTACTGACACAGACTGGAACAGTCCTAGTCCTTGACAACCAATCAATCCATGTACATCCATATACTGGCTATGGCAATCTATCTGTTGATAGCCAGTACCGGAATTCAGATGCCCATCTCCTACCTTCCTTCGCAGTGAGCAGGGTTAAGCCCCTTCAGGCACAAATCTCCTGAAGATAAATGCCACAGCGTGTGCCTTTTGAGTGTCGCAAGAGATCTAGAAATGGTGTCCTGATTCCTTCTAACACCTCTGCAGTTGTTAGATAATCTAGAAGTAGAAGTCCCAAGTCCTCAAATCTCTGACCTTCTGCTTGGTGTCATCATCAACAAAACCACATTTAAGTCTGCTGTACCCCAGCCAGGCCAAACATCTCTGCAGACTTGCTGTCCTGATGGAACGGGGCATTTTAGACAGGAAAGGCCACTCACCTCCCAGTCGCATTTGAATCAGCACCTGTTGGGGTTGACCTGCAGTGGACCTTTCTCCCATGAAGTGGAATGCTATGTGCATGACCCTCATCTCTCTATCAGGAATGGTCTTGTTGAATATGACCTTCCCCCAACACCTTTGGTTTGAAGGGTCAATCAGAAGGTATGAAATCCAAGAAACATTTCTATTAGCAAGTGGTGGACAGAATCACTCATGTCAGAAGGCCCACCACTCTGAATGTCTAGGAGGAAAAATGGCAAGTCTTTGTGCAAGCAGAAAAACATCACTCCTTTAAAAGATTTTGTACCGCAAAAAGATAACTTTCTCCTATGACTTTTTGTTGAAAAGCTTGCTTCAATCACAATTTCATTTGAAAAGCTATCCCCAACCATAATCAAAGGCTACTGTTCCATGATCTCCTATACATTTAACAATCATAATAAATGAGAGGCGTAGGGCAGAACAAAGACCTCACTAGTCTTCCAGCAAAGATTGGTCTCAACCTGACCTTGGCCCTTTGTCCAAAACTGAATCTGCTATGGATTCTGAAATGGCTGAACAAGGCACCATTAGAACCACTGTCTAAAGTTTTGCTGACTTATCTTTAAAAAAAACCCCTGCTTTCAAGTCACCATTGCATTATTAGACAGCATATGAGAAATTCATGCCTTGTTGATTGACCAACTATATGCAGTACCACATGATGGTTTAGTTTCTATCATGATGGCTTCTGGATTCATCATTAAGAACAAGCTGCTTTTCATGGAAAATCTGTCTTTCATATTGAAACTGCTGACTTCATTGGACTCTTTATCCCAAGGGCATCTTCAAAACCCCACTGAAGTGGTACCTGAAATATACTGAGCCTATCAGAAGAGGTAGACCTCACTTGTCCTTACCACTCAAAGACTGAAATGATGATATTTCCACTCACACTCTTTCATCCTGGATCCTTTGGGTTATCCTCTCAGCCTACAAGGATTTCCAAGACCTCATGAATTTTATACACAAATCAACTTACAATGTTAGGTTAGGGAAGTTGCCACCAGCTCAGCATTTGATTGAAACTGTTCCCTGACTGACATTATTCAAGCTATGGGATGAAAGTCTGATATGACATTTTCAAACTTCTAAGACACATTTCATCTTAAAGAACTCAGTCTGACCTGCTGTGCTACAGGCCACTTTCTCATAACAAAAAGCAACTTTGTAATGATGCAGGCTCCTCTGGTTCTGCTGGATTTATGGAAGTAAAAACTTTTTCTCATGACTACATCATTTCACCGATCTGTGTTAACCTCAGCATTTATCTCACACAACACAAAGCTGCTGGGCATACTATGGGAAACTGGAGGCAAGACCAAATCTTGGGTAAGGGATATAACTCCTCCTGCCTAAACCAATTCTCTTAACGTATTATATTAGCTAATGCATTTGATAATGATAACCAGTTTAGGGAGTAAGATATATTTCTTCAATAATTCTTAACCAATTATAATACAGGCAAACAAACCTTCTCCCCGGTTACATCCCTGGAAAAAGTATACTTCCACTCCAGCAATCACTAACAAATGATGGGATTTGGCACCAATCTCCCTAACCAAAAAGAAACATTTCCCATCAGACTTCTGTTTAGGCAAGCTGATGGTGTTTTAGAATTGTAATGCTCAAACAAGTCAAAGACATGGTTAATGTCTTTTTCTCACGCAGGGTGGGCTGGATTTGGGAGGTAGCGGATGTTTTCCAAATGTATTATAATCATGTACCAGTAACCATATTTTATAATTTTTCCTCAACAGAAAAAACAGTAAGAACAAGTGAAACAAATTAAGAAGCAATAATGGATCAGAATTTAACCAGTTATATGAACCCACAACATAAAGTACTTATTATATGGGTTGTAGTATACCAAGGGGCTTTAATGTGAGGGATCACTGAACTGATTAATGAACAACTCACCATTGATTTGTATTCTGAATATAGCAGAATCCTGGCCAAGCTCATTTTCCAGTTGAAGTCTGTAGGGTCCATCATCCTCTTTTGTGGCTTCCTTGATGGTCAGGAAGGCATGGCGCTCTGACACCTCAATATGGTATCTATGCCCAGACACACCTTGTTGGTCTCGAATCCACTTTACACTGGGCTTAGGGTTACCAGTAAATGGAATCTTCAGAACTACACTCTCTCCCTTCTCAAAGGTGCAAACATCTTTGAATCTGGGAGGTACATTGATTTTAGGTGGCGCTGAAAGTAAAGGCATGGATGCATTGATTAATTTAGCCTTAAAATACATCTGTAATAGATTTTAAACTGTACCAAATTTTATTGAAATGGAACTAAATTTTATTACATTTCACTGTAACCCTTCAAATTCAAGAAATTTTCAAGGTTGTACAGATCATGTAAATGCTTTCAAATTTATTACCCTTGGGAGCAGGCTCTGTGTGAGTGTGTGTGTCTATCGGCATGTGTGTGTGTGTGACTCTGTGTGTAATGACAGACCCATAAATCTATGCTGCCAATAAATTCCCTTGTAATGACAAGTGTATGTATATTTTAAGAGTGGGGCTGTAAACAGTTAGTCTCGAAGTTATGAACTAAGCCAGTCCCTAAAAGGCTGGAAGAGACCCAGGGGTCTGTGCTAGCTGTGTTAATGAACTTTATCTTCTCATGCTGAGAAAATGTATATATGGTTGCAGGGTGGGGATCCTAATGGTTTTCAAGTTATGATGCAGGGGCTGGGCCCCAGTGGGTAAGGACAAATCCAGGGGCATGACCCAGGGGAACTGTTGGATTCAATGCATGTTAACTGTCTACTTATGCAAGGTTCTAAAGATAAGCAAATGTATCATAGAAACTGTCAACTAAGTTCTATGAAAATGTAGCACAGCTATTTCTCACATTTTCTTCTGAAAGAGGAGAGAAAATAAAGTGCCATTTTTCAATGACCGATGCATACAAAGGCTTCAATAAATATTCAACAAGATTAACTGTATTGTTGCTTTTGTTTAAAAGAATTATGGTTCATAAATTAATATCTATTGACTAGCATTTTAAAAAAAAAATGTAATTTCATGTTACCAAAATTTTGATGAAATTGAGAAAATTTTCGGTACATTTTGTAAATTTTTCATGCAAATTGAGGAAGAAAATAATATCTCATGTTTTCTCTTTTCTTTACTTTCTAAAAAAACACTCACATCGGATCTCAAGATCAGCCCGACTAGTTTTGGAGCCGCCTCTATTGGTAGCACGAATGGAATATTCATCTGCATCTTCCCCAAACACATCTTTGATAACAAGAGTGTGAATATCACCTTCAGTGTAAATGTCATACTTTGGTCCTGCAGACAACTCTCTGCTTCCTTTGAACCTAGCAAAATTAAAAGTTAAATTAAAATTAAATTACCTACTTTACAAACAGACAGAAGGACAGTAATTTACAAAGCACTTTCTATCAGTGAAAAGTATTCACTATAAATAGAATGTTGGTGCAATTTGTTGCTTTGTTTTTTTTTATAAAAAAAAAAGCTCCAGAACAAAAACTGATCTACCTGAACACTTTTTTGAAAAGAATTTTAAATGTGCCAATTCTCTATTTGAATAAAGAAGTGACTTTCTTTCTTTTGTTGTACAGATTCACATCAGTGTTTGTTTGCCCTGAATTTTTGAACACTGCTTGCCTAAATAATATATGGTCTTTTTGTATGTTTTTAAAATAAGTTTTAAAATTTTTATTTTAAATTCAAATCTGATGTAAATTATTATCACAAATGTTGATTGTTATTAAAATTTTAGGCAAAACCATTCTACTGGCAACCAATCTTTCATGGTATGATTATTCCCATGAACAATGATACACAAGCAAATACAAATTCCTTGCATAAAATAAATTAAGAGTTTTAACCTTATGACCTTATGACACATTTTGAAACAAACATTTTCATTAATCAACCAATATCAAATTTATACCTAAAATCTCTGTAGAGTTTAAAGCATGATTCTATATTGTTTTACACTGTTTTAATGCTAACAGTTACAATATGTGCTTTACCATTGGATTTCTGGTTTGGGTGTTCCTGTAATCTCCACTTCAAATCTGACTGATTTACCTTCCACGGCCTGCTGCTTTCGCAGCTGAGTTACTAATTCTGGGGCAACAGCAGCTGTGAAAGAACAATCAGTATTACAGTAAATACTGGTACATGATGAATGATAAGCAAATGGACATTACAGTAAATACTGGTACAATATGAATGGTAAGCAAATCAATATTACAGTAAATATTGGTACATGGTGAATGGTAAACAAATCAATATTACAGTAAATATTGGTACATGATGAATGATAAGCAAATGGACTTTACAGTAAATACTGGTAGGTGATGAATGATAAGCAAATTGACACAAGTTTAGTACTTAAATAAAAAGGTATTTAACTCATTTACCTGTGGAGTTTCCTGTCTTTTTTGCTTGAAATGGTGGTATGAAATGCATTTTTGGGGTTACGTCTGAATAATGCATCCATATACATCTGCTTCCAAGAGATTTTTATTTAACAAAATGCATATTTGTTTTAAAGATAATGTTTTGGATTGGTTATTTTGCTCATGCATGTGCAGAAGAAAAAAAATTACTTTTTTAATTTTTTTATTTTTTCCTTACTGGATCCATCATTTTCATGGCCGGGACATTTTTTAAAACTCCAAATCTCAAATTTAACCTTCTTTTTGCAAAGGTTCACCTTTCCATGTGCAGTTCAGTCTGGTCTGCTTTCAATATCAAGCCAAAATGTCTAAAATCTGGTGTTACGTATATGTAATTAAATTGCTTGTTTAAGTTTTACATTTCTTTTTATTTTATTTTTGTTTCATTACATTTTATTGTAATGATAATTTCACTGGATCTGAATCTTATTTTTTGGAAAATTCACTTCTGATTAGAATGTAAAAGGTATTACATTAACAGTATTTTTAGCTCACCTTGGTTGAGATGTTTTGTAAACACTAAGCGAAAATGAATGGCTATTACCAAGGTCATGTTCGGCCCATGTGTTAGCTAAATTGGAAACAGCCTTTCTTTTTTATACATTTTTAGTGTGAGAATCTGATTTTTAGATAAGGCTATTCTTGCCTATGTGATAAATTGCATTTTTTTTATTGTGCTGTTCAAATTAGTGATCCATGCAGCCTGTCACGTGAGCCACCATATGATCTAAAATCGTGTGTTAAGACAGACAGTTTTTAGTAGACCCAGTCAGTCGTATTTTAAACCTTGATGGCTCAAGAGGTTTTTATTGTTGTTGCCAACTTGTTCTGAAGTTCATCTATTTTTTGGAATTTAATAATATATTCTCTAGAAAACTACGCAAGTGATCTTGTTTATAAAAGTTCTGGGACAAAGACATACAGTGGAAATTTATTCTGCAATTCTAAACATTATAAATTGTTATTCAATGAGTAACTGTTTCCATCAGTACAATGACCTCATCTGACATCATCGCCTTCCATATTGGAACTTCAAAGAGATTCGAACCTGGATTCAGTTAGAACTGTTTAGTGATAGGACTTATATTTTTCAATTCAAGGATTAAATTTTGGATTATATTCACAAACTCTAAGTCCTATTTCACATTTTTACCTTGTTTTCTAGGGAAATATATTATTTTGTTAAAATTTACAAAGTTTGTTGACTTCAGTCTTTTCTTTTCTTACTTTTGTATGAGCCTACATGTAACGAGAAGATTGGGTTGCTCATCCTTGGGATGTATCAATTTTGGCTAAATATTTCAGAAATTATTTTTTGAAATTTAAATTCCCCATGTTTTTAAATCCCAAGTACTATTTTACATTTTATTTGAAATCTTTAGGAAAAACAACAGGCTTTTATTCACAATGTCTTTAAAAGTGGAGACTTTTCTTTCTAGTCCTACTCAGGAGCAGTTGGACAGTTTGAAAAAAGATGAGTTGCTTGAACTTGCCAGAAAATATGATCTTTCTGAGGCAAAAGCTTCCTTAACGAAGCAAGAAATTAAAAAGATTTTGATTCCGTATTTAGTAGAGAAGAATGTTTTTGATAAAAGTGTTTCGACTTCAGTCAGTAAGTCTGGATCAGACTCTGACATAAAAGTAAAGGAATTAAAAATGAAATACAAGATGGAATTAGAGTTAAGGAAGCTCGAGCTTCAGAAAGAGGAAAGAGAAAAACAATTGCAGTTGCAATTAGAAGAGAAGCAATTGCAACTGCAATTTGAAAAAGAGGAGAGAGAGAGATAGGAGAGGGAGAAAGATAAACAATTACAATTTGAAAAAGAAGAGAGAGAGAGAGAGAGACAGGAAAGAGAATGATAAACAAATGAAATTACAATTTGAAAAAGAGGTGAGAGAGAGATAGATGCAAAAAGAGAAGGATAAAATGGAATTTCAAATTAGAATGAAAGAAATAGAGCTGGCAAGTGAAAAGCACAATTTCACTTCACATACAAATTCAAGTTTTGACATTACAAAAAATATTAGGCTAGTCCCCCCTTTTAGTGAAAAGGAAGTAGACAAATATTTTATTTATTTTGAAAAAGCTGCTGAAAATTTGAAATGGCCAAGGGAGCATTGGACTCAATTATTGCAATGTGTACTTTTTGGTAAAGCCTGAAATATCTATGCATCGCTGTCAGTACAGCAGAGTTCTGACTATGATCTGGTTAAGGAGTGCATCTTAAAGGGTTATGCATTAGTCCCTGAGGCTTATCGGCAAAAATTCAGAAACTATAAAAAGGAAGGTGGACAAACTTATGTCGAATTTGCAAGAGAAAAAGTGCAGTTATTTAAGAGAGGGTGCTTAGCCAAGAAAGATGAACATGATTATGAAAGTCTCGAACAACTTGTATTACTTGAAGAGTTAAAGAACTGTGCTCCTAATGACATTAAGAATCATTTTGAAGAGCATAAGATCAAAACCTTGGAAAATGCTGCTCTTGCTGCTGATAAGTATTCCTTAACTCATAAAGTTTCTGTTGTAGGCAAATCTTTCACTCGGCAGTCTACTGGTAAAAAGGTATTTCAGCCTAATACGACTCCTCCTAAAACTCAATCTGGCACAACTTTTAAAAATCAGGCTTCTGATAAACTGGATTCAAAATCCTTGTCTATTCCTACGTGTACCTATTGCAAGAAAAAAGGACACGTCATTTCTGATTGCTTCAAATTGAAATATAGGCATCAGAATCAAGATAGACCTATCCCAAATGCTCTTATATCTAAGAGGTCAAGGTCACGGTCATGTATTGAAAACAATACATTTGTTGGA
>JAECUM010013663.1:0-14919 GCA_016617855.1 Megalonaias nervosa
GGGGGGGGGGGGTATATGCGCGCACAGACTGAACGAATAGAAAGCGCGAAACAGACATTTTATCAAGACTGTGTGCAACTGTAAATAAAAGATGGACAGTTCCGTGTTGCCACCAGAAATTTAATTTCATACATAGTCGAAAGATTTCAAATTTTTGTATGCCATTTATACTCGCGTATAAATAGAGTCAAACTGTATATAACATAGACCCTTATCTGCTGTCGCATAACGCGCCAACAGATCAGGGTCTCTGTTGTTTGTCCTACTGACTGCACCTAACAAATTGCATAGTTCCAGATCTGCCGGTACGTTATGCGATAGCGTATTCGTGCAGCTTGCAGTCGGACAGGACTTAGAAGCGGATTATATGCGATATGTATTTCACAAAGTCGGGTGTAATAACAGACAGAGGATGTAAAAAGCGAACTCGAACTAAAGGTTAAACTGGTGACTCAAGTACGACATGACATCTACTTCTATTTGTTTTCGGGTTGTTTTTTTAATGAAAAATACTGTGTAGCAGAGTTTATACAATTTCATAATATAAACTTGTCTATAAAATATTGTAATCCATCAGATTTCATTTCATATCAGGTACTCATTAAGACCACTGGAAAGGCAATCATTATTTGTGCGATATGCTCCTTGCATTAACATGTCGCCTCAGCAAAAAGAAGAAGATTGCTTATATATGGCTGAATTGTATCCTAAGCTATGTGCTACAATATATGTATAGTCTTTGGATAGAGTACTATACACTATACTTTCCAATTACCATTTTCATCCTTCATTTACCATACTGACTGAAGCTCTTGAACTGAAGCGTTAAACAAATTCTTCTTGACTGATATATCCAACATTCGACTGAGGTCATTGCCCGACTAAACAAAATATTTATTTTTCATACATCAGTTACAAGCACCTAATCTATATCCTATTTAGCTACTTACAATTATGATTCCTCTAATTTGTTTTTAACAACTAAATTGTAGTTTTCCATTCAGTTTTAAGATATCAGTTTGCAATATTTGTATGGAAGATGGTATCACTAGTATACACATGTACGGTACCACAACGTTAATGGGGTCTTAAGTGATAAGGACGGCTGTCTTATTTTTGTGACCTACTCACCAGTCAACGCTTGACCATCTGCAACCAACCATTTGACTTTCGTTGCGGGAGAGAAATTTGGGGGAGGGAGCGCTGGGATATTTTATTTTTTTAAATCTGGGTCTCAGATAGCTTTAATACGATAATGCATTCTTGCTCTGATTTGTGTGAGGAAATAAAGCGGAAAATATTATATCAGTCGAGAAAACATTTTTTTTTTTCAGGTAATAAAAAAAATGTTGATCGGGTTCAAAGAAAATCTGATAGATTAATATACCACACACACACACACACACACACACACACACACACACACATGTACACCCAATAAATATAACTATAACTGTTGATGCTACTTAGTTTATTTCTCTATCCAGGGCACTCTTTCGTCCTTCTTATATTTTCACGTTGTCTTATTTATCGCAACACTGTTTACGAACAACTCTTGTGTATCTAACCGACTAACCAACTTATGTATGCCCTAATTCATATATGTAGACAAACATGCTTCATCTTTTAATAACCCAGTAGGTTAACTGTGCCTTAATGAAGATAAGATTATTAATTGTCTGTGCTGATTTCATATAAATCGTGGGGATTGTTATGGTTGGGGTGGGGCGCTACCAATGTTTTATTTAAACTATTATAGAAGTCCTACCCAGGCTCGATTTTGTTAGAAGTTAAATTTAGTGAAAGACAGATGTTAAGTTCCGAGCCCCCAGTCAGCAATGCCGACGGTTAGATGGTTAAATATTCAAAAAGGTTGAAATTCAATGAATAACAATTTAATAACAATTCAATAATCAAATGACTCAAATTTCCAATTACACTCCTTCCGCTCGACCCTTTAATAAGCCACTTGCATCACTTGATTAGCAGTGTGAGACTGATTTCCACTTGTCCTATTATCTCTACTCATCTGGTGTATCCTTCTCTCTCTCTTATTTCTCCCACTTCCTTCTCCCTTCCTCCTCGACTTTTCTCCAAATTCCTTCTACTCCTCCTCCTCGACTTTCTCTAGACTCCTTCTCCTCCTCCTCCACTTTCTCTACCACGACTACTCTTCTGTCGACTTCGACTGTCTCGGCTACAGCCTCAATTCCGTCTCCAACTCTTGAAGACTTGGGACCCAATGGAACCCAAAGTTCTGTGTCCCCTAAAAAGCTTCCTTTTCGAAGTTTTGTCTTTCCTTAGAATCTACCTGTAAGTTTTTCCGCCAAGTTACGAGCGGCTTCTTCTCGGAGTAAACCCTATTGATCCGCAATCCCTTCAGTTCGAATACTAAATTTTCTCTTACGCGTCTGAAGTAACAACGGTTCGGAATTGTAATCACACTCTCTATCTCAGTTCCGATTGGATATCGCTGTGAACCGATCCAATCAAACGTAGCGGACAATGTCCCTCTCGCTGTCTGTCAACGTGGGGACGGATGAGAAAACGCCCCGCTCACCCAGCGGGCTTCCCTTTGATCCTTGGACTAACCTTTAACACACAGGTATGATAAATACAAGCCTTTGTTTAGATGGTGCGATCTATCGCCTTTGCCGATTCAAGATTCCCGGTCTCCGGCTGGTCATGTGACCTTGCGTTTAACACTAGCCCGAGGCAATCTTTGGACAGGTAGATTATAGCTTATACATGACTTTATAACTGGGGCTTAGCAAACATGACATAAATCTTAAGAGTACAGCTATAAGATGGGGACCATTGCACACTTAATAAGTGTGCAATGGTCCCCATCTTGTAGTTGTACATATTAAGTGTGCAGTGGTCCCTTCTTATAGTTGTACAGTGTGAAATGATCCCTCTCTTATAGGTGTACATATTACGTGTGCAATGGTCCCTCTCTTATAGTTGTACATATAAGTGTGAAATGGTCCCTCTCTAATATTTGTACATATTACATGTGCAATGTTCCCTCATAGTTGTACATATTAAGTGCGTAATTATCCCCCCTTGTGGTTGTTTCTTCGGAAGATTTCAAAGCCTACATATTTTCATATTCTTCACTCAGAACGTGATTACTGGTACAAGAAAAGTTGATTTATGTTCTATTGAAATATGCTGTAAACGAATTTTCTTTTTCGTTAAGTAAGTTTATTCCACGAGTCCACTTTCTTCTTTCGTGTACAAATCAAAATCTTCGTGATGAATTTCATTTCTTCTATTTAAAAAAGTCATCGTTCCTTGAGAATATATCGCTATAAGAGCGACAGTAGTGATTACATAACATTTTCATACAAAAAAGCAATTTTCTTGAAGAGTGTTACTCTAGGGGCGTGCAAATCTCGAAGGTCTGGTTATCTCCTTTCTTCACCAAAAATTCACACTTTCCCGTCGGAAGTTGGCGCTGGGCGAAACGACACCACAGGCGAGCGCCGCCTTTGGTACCCCATCCATCCTCGGAAACATTTACCGCTAACTCCGCAAAATGGAGTTCCCACCCTCGTTGTACTTGGCGCCCAGGGCGGTCGCCCGTATCGTTCACCCCTTATGACGACATTGCTGATTACAGTACTATCTTCTTCACACAAGTGTCATTTTCATCAGAACTTGCAATCTACTTGGAAAAAGTTGTATCTCATGAATGCACCTCTCTCAGCAGGAAAATATGTACTTTCTTGCTTTAGAAATAATTTTGCTGGCAGAGATACAGTAATTTCTATATTTTGCAGAAACTGAATCAGTCATGAAGGCTGCATTTTCGTGAAGAAACATTGTGGTCAAACTTTCTGCAATCAGTGTTAAGCAAGACCTTTTTCTTTTTTTATCTAATCTTTACTCCAATCTTTAGACCGCTCCGGCGGCCTAGTGGTTAGAGCGTCTGCCACGAACGTGGGAGGTCGCGGGTGCGAACCTCGGCCGAGTCATACCAAAGACTTCTAAAAATGGTACTAACAGCTGTCTCGCTAGACGCTCAGCATTAAGAGGTTAGTGTTAGGACTGGTCGGCCTGGTGTCAGTATAATGTGACTGAGTGGGTCTGCGGTATGATGCCCCAGTGCTAGATATCACTATGAACTGCCACACTGCAGAAATCGTAGCGATATGACTGAAAAACTGTTAAAGCTACGTTAAAAATTCAAATCACACACACACACACACACACACACACACACACTGAAATCCTTATGAATATTTTATTATAGGTCACTTAGGTTATTATAGCCCTAAAACCCATCAAAGGAGGGTTGCCTGGAATTATTACTGGTTGGTATGCTCATGTAAACATACAAACGTTTAACAGAGCTGCAAATCCGACTTGTTTTCCCTAGCCAAAGCGTTTTATTGACCGAGATATATTTTTACGTCTTTTTGTTTATTTAAACACTTGTTTACGAACAACCGCTGTGTATAATTAATTAACCGATTTAATATATGCTCCAATTAAAAAATACACAAACAAACTGTGCATTTAAGTAGGCCGGTAGGATGATTTTGATTTCGTGAAGATGAGACTACTTATTATCGTTGCTTTAACAATCTCTTATAAATCTTGAGAGTGTTTCTTGTAGATGTTACTTGTACAATTTGCTCGTCTCATATAAGTCCATCCCTTCTGCAGTGAAAATGCCGCATCTTCTGCAGTGAAAATTCGCCTAATTTGTTAGCATTCTATGGATAACGTCGAGCGCAGGAGATTTTTCATGTGTATCTAACCACCCTCTTTCAAGGATTTTGGTACAAATGCGAAAAATGCGAATAAAAGAAGAAAAAAAAAAAAAACCACATTAAGCAGTAGTTAGTAAAAGTGTTATAGCGAAAAGTTAAAAAAAACAGGATGAGATAAAAACCAGAGACTGGTGGGGTGGGGGAGAACAAACAAAAACTTGGGCTTGGTAAGGTACTGCTCACTTGAAGGAGTTTTCTTTTTCCGCATTATGGAGATAAGGGGCAAAATTACATCCACTTAAGCCACTTCAAGGCCGATAAAGGCAGTAACCTTCACTTTCAGTATGATCTTATTTTTAAACGTGATTTGATTGTCGATTCAGCACATAAATAACGACCTGTTTAAATTAAACAAAGAAATGGTGTGCCTCGAAATGTCACGTAGACTAGTAATACTTATACGGATATTATATGGAATGGTCTTCTCATTGTGATTTTATATATAACTGATGCATAAATAATATCATGTTTTGTTCATCTAATTAGCATGCGAAAGGTGTTGCGCCATAGGTATAAAACTATACCAGTCAAATAACAGCTGACAAATCATGACCTGTTTATTGCTTTGGGTTTTCTCTGGCGTTAAATAACAGCTGATTGTCAAGGCCATCGTATAACTCCGTTCAGCCAATCAGATTTGTAGAAATGAGCACACCTCAATTCGACCTCGACCTTCATTTGTCAGGGCTTAATGGCTTGTTTACCGCTTTTGTCTGAATGTCTAAAAAATCATTGGGTTCATGGTCGAAAATAAGAATGCTAAAAACTAGAATGGGTGGTAAATATATAGAAGATTGACAACTACTTAAAAAATAAGATTTCATAATTGTAAAATATCTATGTAAATATGTGTATAATGCATTACAATCTCTCTCTCTCTCTCTCTCTCTCTCTCTCTCTCTCTCTCTCTCGATTTATGTATAAACGGATTTCTCTATCCGTTATTCACTCCTTTATGCAACAGAATTTTACCATATTAAGTATGTATTGTATTGACAACGTACATTTTTGCATTAATCTATTCACTCAAGTTCTGGGTTAGAGCGTCCGCCTCGGATGCGGAAGGTCGCGGGTTCGAATCCCGACCGAGTCATACCAAACACTTATAAAAATGGTAATAACAGCTGCCTCGCTAGGCGTTCAGCATTAAGAGGTCAGTGTTAGGATTGGTCGGCCTGGTGTCAAAATAATGTGACGGGGGGGGGGGACATAATGCTACATGTCTGCGGCATGAAGCCCAGTACTTGACATCACAATAAACTGCCACACTGCAGACATCGTAGCGATATGACTGAAATTTTTTTAAACTACATTACAAATCCAAATCACACACACACACACACACACACACACACACACACACACACATTGAAGTTATGTGTTCTGTTGTTAGGTTTAATGCGATTGTTCAACACATGACAGATTATACACAGAAGCAAGTTTATTTGATGGAAGAATCCGGTAAGAACCACCGACGCAGGGAAAGTTACTGGTAAGCTTTCTCACATAACCATGTTGGTCGAGTTCACGCGGACAGAGGTGAGTTATGAAGGATGAGTAAAGGCGAGCGCCATGTATCACTCGCCACCCCTACTCCCGGACCTCAGAAGACAGATTGATGGTGAACAAACATGCGTACATTTATATCGTATGTACACATACAGACATAACCTTGTGGACAAAAGAAATGTTACAAAACAATCTTAGCATTTATTTGCAAATATATTCATCAGTACTTACGACTTTTAAAAAATGGTCCTAACAACTGCCTCGCTTGGCGCTCAGCATTAAGAAGTTAATGTTAGCACTGGTCGGCCTGGTGTCAGGATAATGTGACTGGGTGGGACATCATGCTACATATCTGCGGCATAATGCCCCAGTGCTAGACATTACTATAAACTGTCACACTGCAGACATCGTAGCGATATGGCTGAAAAATTGTTAAAGCTACTTTAAAGATCTAAATCACACACACACACAAACACTTAGTCTTCAAAACAATACTTACCTATTTTAAATTCATTAATATGTTTTACAATATGCGATGATTAAAATATGTGCATGATAGTTATCCAAAATCGAGGACATACTTCCTGGTGTGCAGTCACGTGTTCCGGCCTGGCTCTTTTGAATTTTTCTAGTTCATCTTGTAGTACTTTGGAATGGGTGTCCGAAGCTTTGTAGGCATATTCCAAGATTTGTCTTAGTAAATCCATAAAAACTAATTATTTCAAATTTTATGTACAACATGATAAAATACACTCTGATACTTATCTTGCCTATCTTTTTCGTGTAATGTAAATGTGTTTAGTAGTTCGGGATATTTCACATTGTGTCCATTCTTACATATATGTGTGTTTACGCTTTTTATTATGGGGACAATTAGAAGACTGACATCAGTTAAATAGTACCCGTCACTGCATAAAGTCATTATCATTATTGTTGTTGGTATTATCATTATTATTAGTAGTAGTAGCAGTTATTTTGCATTTATTTAGTTACTTATTTAACTCAGCGCATATTAATTGAATGCCTTTATTCTATTTCAAGTCAAAAGTAATTGTAGTTCCTAAATCACTAGTTTTGATCCTTTTCCTATTCTAAACGGGTTTGTCCCAAACAATATATCGTAATAAATTAATAAGATATTTCTTGTCCTCTACGTTTAATTATATTTTTTCAGAGATATATGCATGCTCCTAATCTATAATAACAAGTAGATCTCCTGGGTTTTTTTTTTTTTTTTCTTTTTCTTCTTCTTTCTGACATTAATTATACCAGTATTGTCAGGAAAAAAGCGGACATCATACTCTTGATTGGACATCCACAAACTCTTGGACACATAAATGCATCTGTAAATTTCCTTCCAGCATTCATCTTGAGGTTCTTATAATCTAGGCCAACACAACCTACATTTCAGAACCAATATAATAAAAATCGATTCTTAGCAAAATCTTATTCCAAGGTGAAATATTAGAACTTGTTGAACCTGACCGCTATTTCCAGATCCAAGGAACACATTCAGTATGTCCTATTTTAAGGCCAAAGCGGTCTACAAGCAAACTTATTTTTAACCTGTTTTCGTACTTGTTAACCAATAATATAGTCACTCACCGATCTAATGCACGCCTCTTGCTCAACACCTTAAATCTTTTGTTCGCTTTCACAGAAACTCGTGGACAAATGCACAAATCCCCGTACTAGACTAAACCGCTTCATAGTTTATTTATAGGCTACAGTATGACGTCAGGATCCTATAAAATGGGAAAATTTTAGCAGCTGGATACACTCGGCGTTTGCGAGACCAATAGACACACAGACCTGATGTACAGGTGAAACCAGGGGGCTTGGTGAAGTTTAAATCATACAACACTGAAATGGGTTCCATAGATATTAAAAATTTGGAAGATAAGAACATGTAAGTACACATCGTATATCTCTTCCGTCTCTCTCTGTCTCTTGTTCCATTATTCGGTATGTGTGTGTACTCTACATCTCTTTTAAATTTGAAGTCATACTAAAAGTCGACCTTTATCGACTATGGCCAGTATGAACAGATTAAACTTGATTAGGTGAAAATAATGAATACTGTCAAGAGTATACATTTCATGTAATTAACGTGTAAGTATTATAATTACCGGTTTTAATATTTTTATATGGTCACATTAAAACATTAAAATTGTCTCTGCTATTTTAAAATAATTTTACCAGGATAATTAATTTTTTTAATTCATTGTAATACTTTGTTTGGATTGCAAGTTTGAGCTTCAAATTAATTAAGCAGCATTTGATATAGACCAACAAATTGTTCTCTGCCTCTTTTTCTTAAAAAAAAAATTATTTTTCTGATATTAAAAAGAGACGGATAATAACCTGTTAGCCTACGTTTGATATTACAATGCGTCGGTGAAGTGCAAATGTTGAAGAAAAGTTATAAAATGGGCGTGTAAGAACTTTTATCCAATGACAGCTTTTGAATAATTTTTACGTTGAATTGGTTTGCTTTTGCATGGTTTGAACAATGGCATGTATAATTGTATCTGTTCACCATTTTTGTTTTCCACGCTAGCATCAATTGATGCAATTTTTGTAAAATGTGTTATTTTTATTTGTAACGTTTGAAATACAATTGAACAATGAAATATGAATGCATTTCGTTCTATTTTGTAATTGTGCTGTGCCTACAGTTTGATCTGGGTTCTTGCTCGCGTCTGTATTATGTTTTGATACTCGTATACAAGTGAAGGAAAAAATCTTGGAGACAGAGATTATAGTAAACTATGCTATTATACTCAGTTCTTTACGAAATTAAGGAAGAAGATGAGGATAACTGCTCATATAAAGTAGCTGTTATAAATATTATAATCAACATATCTCCAACAAATTCGTATGTACAAGGTATAAATTAGTCAGAACTAGATATATTCTCGGAGTATTTTTATATTACAATAAACTTGCTCCGATTGCATCAGTTTTTCTCAGTTGGTAGCTAAAATCAGCTGATCATTTATGGCCAACGCCTCTGTATCAACCAATCAAAATGTAGGAATAGAACACACCTCTATGTATCCTTGACCTTGTGTTGTCCTGATGCGTCAAATTGTTTCTGTTCTCGCTCATAAACACAACCAGACGCAGCCTTTTAGTTTGCAACGCACAATGCGCCAAGCTAAATATTATAATCCACATATCTCCAACAAATTCGTATGTACAAAGTATAAATTAGTTAGAACTAGATATATTCTCGGAGTATTTTTATATTACAATAAACTTGCTCCGATTGCATCAGTTTTCTCAGAAGGTAGCTAAGATGAGCTGATCATTAACGGCCAACTCCTCTGTATCAACCAATCAAAATATAGGAATAGAACACACCTCTATGTATCCTTGACATTGTGTTATCCTGATGCGACAAAATTGTTTCTGTTCTCGCTCATAAACACAACCAGACGCCGCCTTTTAGTTTGCAAGGCACAATGCGCCACGCTAGCAGCGGGGCCCAGCCGGTGGAATTACCGTAGCACGTCTGATTTTTTTTTTTTTTTTTTGCAACTGAAGCGAGGGTCCCAAAGGTACGGGGCACAAGGCAACCGCCTTGCTCTATGGCCGGTCGTGAACACAACTGTCCTGAAATAACTCGTTTAGAACCAACTGAGTGTTACTTGTATGACATAGAAAAGGGTCAGTTCTGAGCCTTTAAAATAATGTTCTGCTCCACAGTTATTAAATACTTCCGACAGAGGGATACGTATATTGTGTACAATTGCAACAAAAACAGTGTGGCAGACATTAATGTACCTTTCATGTACTGCGATTTAAATTTGTTTATACTGGGTGCGGTATTAGGAAACGCGCTCTCTAAAGCAGACAGAAATGACTGTTTCAAGCGCTCGAAATATAAACTAGTCCAAAGGACATTAACGTCTGCAGCTTCTAAACAAGGGAAAACAAATTTTGCCACTGTAGAAAATAATTGTATCCAGAGTGTAATATGTGAACTATAAAATACAAAAGAACGTGTAAAATAGTTAATGACTACTTTTTTGTTGTTCGTATTTTCCTCCCAAGTTAACTCTGGGTTCACAAAGTAAAAATGACCAAGCGGCAGCAGTAGCCTTTTGAGAAGTAAAATCAAGATGTATATTCTATAAACCCAAAATTAAACGCAACAATCATAAACCAAAATTAAGGGAACTGAAAGTTCTTTAACAATACGTAAAATATACATAGTGCTTCTATTAACAACCATAATTACCAATAGAGGAAAATTAGGGATTATTTTTATGCGAAGTAGAAAACTTTAGAGCGGGACCTACGTTATCCTGTCATATTGTTTGCTTTCTTTAAGTATTTATACATTTTAATATTTATAGGTTACAAGTAGTTGCTTTCTAAGCATTAATTAGTTACCGAATTCTGAAACGTCAAGTGCGCGCATACATAAAGGTTGCCAACTTTACGACTGTCTATTTATTTGCAATTATTTACACATACAAAATATGAATAAAATTTTCGCATGTAGAATGATGATAATTCATATGTAGCAAAACACTGGCCATGAAATGAACTGTATCAAACGACTGGCATCGGAATGTTTCTTTTCTATTTGCCGTCTTTCCAGGACAATTAATGTCCACGCAGTGTTCAGTGATTTAGAGACTCGTACATTTAGATTGCATAAATCCTCACGCTTTCCGGTCGTGTCGGTGCGGATCATTTAATATATCATAAGCTGATTGGTTAATAAAATAATTATAAACAGGTCACAGCGCTCTCGGATCTTGTCGACTCTGGGCAGACTGTCTCTCACTGGGAAGCTCGCAATTGGCAATGCCTATGGTCATACTGTCCAAAACACTTGAGTAATAACACATGATTAACATATATCAGGCTTTCTTGTGCCTAAACTACCTGGCACCACTAGAAATATGAAAAAAAATATGTTTTCATTTAAAATGGAATAGGTCACGCAGTTTTAATGTTTAGTCTCTGATTCTCCAATATTGATAGGAAGTAGGATACGTCAAATGAAAGAATCACAAAGAATAAGGTATAGTTTTCAGCATAATAAATTCTTTTTTTTACAGAAAACAACAACAATAACAAAAATTTAAACAGAAGAAATCACTGTACAGTTTTTAGTGGTGTGAATTTCCTTTAATTTGTTTCAGATCAAATGTTTAAATTCACTGTGATCCTTCCATCTGCACACTGCAGTAACTAATAGGTATACAAAAGACGAGCGTCATCTTTTTGCCGTAATGCTAGAGGCCGTCGTATATCTACATCATGAAGACTTTTCATTAAGCATATGTCATACTACCAATGCTGCAATCCAGACAACATGTACCAAAAAGTATGAAAGTATACAGATTTTTCAAATTTCAATAACACTCCGCGGTATTTGGGCATACATCAATGGGTTTCGAAACGGCACCCAGCAGAGCTTACAGAAATTTCCCCAAAGCCCAACCAACGCTCATATAAGAAAATATTTAATAGTGCATCAAAATATGCTAACCTATTCAGACTTATTTATATGCCCCCCAACCCCCCCTCCCCGACAGCAAAACAAACAAACACCAAAAAAGTTTCAAAAAATCATAACTGTAGGCTGTAGTTGTGGGAAATTTTGGCCCAAAGTTACTATGTAATTCCTATTTTGTAGTCCAGATTGTAGAAATATATTCACGTGTTGACACATATAAAGCAACATGATATGAGCTATTAACATGATGGCCTTGCTTATGGCCATAGAACACAATTAATTTTACTATATATTCTCTACATTTGTTTCTCAGTACTGAACTTTCCACTGTGTGACAATCAATACAAATCATATGTTAATCTAAAATACCTTCAAAGATGACTTTACGGTGAAGTTCTTTTCAAGGGTTGACCTGCATTTTTTTGAGAGGCTGAATTGTAAACAAAACACCATGCAATGGAACACAGATTTCACTTCCGGATCATCACCAAGGCCTTATTACTCACTGGGCACTGTCGCCGAAATACACACAGACAACCACACCATAAGCTCATATTCTAAAGAATAAACAATTGCCTTTAAATCCTTACCAAAAATGCCTAAATCTAACTCTTGTATCACCACCAAACGGAGACAGGAAAAAATGATCTAAAAATAGACTGGGACTACATTCGTGGGTACTGAACCGGAACTATTAATTGTGACCTAAGGCCTTATAGCACCCCCATTGGTCATAGGTTAGTCGATACTTATTTACTTAGCATAGCAACAGACAGCTATCTTATTGTGAGAGTTAATTTTAGTCATGGGTTATTCGGTATCCAGTCGTTCGAATGGAAATTCGATATACTTGTTTATCCCAAATGAAGTTTCAATGCCCGTAACGCTTATCAGCTGATTGCAATTACTCACCAGCTGTCGCGCTAGGTCACGTCATTGTTCCCTTGTTCAACCAATCGAATTGCAGGAGAAGCACACACCTCCACACATCCTTGATCTTTACACATCATTGATCTTTACATGTCAACATTCGCAAAATCTCATCGACCTGAGTAATACACGGAAAATACACTAAATTTATTGATTTACTACCTATAACTGTTTTCATTACTTTGTTTACTGCAAGTTCCGACTTATCCTTCCCTGACTTGTAAACATACATCAATACCAATGATGTTTCCATGCACCTGACACACCACCTAACAGTACAAAATTTGTACACTGCACTGCGTATTTATTTATTTATTAAGATTTATATAAATATCTTTTTATTTGTTAAAGATATAAATATATAGTGATCCAATTAATTTTGACTGTGTGGACTAAAAGACAATGAACCACTGCGATCATAGTGAAACATCGGAGTTAAATTTTGTTCTCATCAGTCGAGCATAACAGTTTAAGTGGGTCACTTTGTTCCATTTGTGTCTGTAACAGAGGAATTCAATTTGTATTATTCTAGTTTATAGCCATTCACAAATGTAATGATGTTACTTTTATTGAAATGATTTATAACTTTATCAGTCCTTTGTATGAAAGGAAGTTACAACTCACAGTTGGGGAATATTTGAATACGATCTGGTTTAATGGTGTACAGAAACTGTTGGTAATGCACCAATGCCATCTGAAAGAGATGTTTAGAACGAGGTTAATCTTCTATGTCAGAAAAAATATTTCAAACGTAAAACACAGTTGTGTGTGTGTGTGTGTGTGTGTGTGTGTGTGTGTGTGTGTGTGTGTGATTTGGATTTTTAACGTAACTTTAACAATTTTTCAGTCGTATCGCTACGATGTCTGCAGTGTGGCAGTTTATAGTGATGTCTAGCAATGGGGCATTATGCTGCAGACATTTAGCATGATGTCCCACCCAGCCACATTATCCTGACACAGGCCGACCAGTCCTAACACTAACCCCTTAATGCGGAGCGCCTAGCGAGACAGCTGTTAGTACCATTTTTATACGTCTTTGGTATGACTCGGTCGGGGTTCGAACCCGCCACCTTCCACATCCGAGGCGTTTATTGTGTGGTTCCATTATCTTATTTATACACTATATTGTATTCTCTACACAAACGAAACTGGCACGCGCGTGTGTTACAATAGGTGTTACAAGTAGCCATCTATATCAAATTACATGTTAAAACATGTCTTTGTTTAAACCGGTTTTGTTTGATTGGGCACGTGGCAGTAAGAGAGAAAAAAATCGGGGCAAAATCGAAAACAGTGCTAAAAAGTGACAAACCAGCCCATTATCGCATGAAATGTGTCACAAAAAGTTATTCATTTTTCATTTGATTTTTGTTTGATATTTTCCGACCACATGCATGGATCTCTTTACAACGCACATTTAGTTTTATAGTCTTCGAGTTTTCGATGGGAATGTAATATGTACGTTTTTGACAATCGACGCTTTTGGTACATTTTATGGCATCCCTTTGTCCCATTTAAGGTGCAATCAATACACGCGTCAGTCTGATGCAGTATATGAAATTGGGCTCACGCGTTCATTGCATTCGATTTTTTCCTCCGGAACAAACAGATTTATTATGATTTATATGTATTGCATCAGCTAAAACGCCTACCTTTACATATCTATAACAATGGCCGGGGGGAAGGGGCAGACATTACTGAAGAGTGTTTTTATCGAGGAATTTATATTGTTCCGTCTCCGGATCTACAAAATTGATTTCTGTCCACTTTCCCAATGCATTTCTGAGGGTATGATGAAATCTACGATGATGTCAGCCTTGGCTTTTTTTGTTCAGTTTAAAATAAGAAACCTGTCAACTGTACTTGAGAAACTGACCCCATTACAAAAACCTATTAACGTTGAGGTTGATCAGTTGTGTGGATGGACGGGTGTACGGATGGACAAGTGATTGTTATGTTGTCCGTCAAAGCGGGTAGAAGATTCAATAATCATCCTGTTAGATCGGAGTTGTAAATTACTTCGTGATTTTGTACTGTATAATTCCAGAGTAAATAATTATAAGGACGTATGTGCTAAAGATTCTAAGCTAGTCCCCTGTCGTTTACCTATGTACACCTCACACACACCCTACTCGATGAGCCGTATACCCCTTTTTTTGCCGCTTCGCCTGGTCAATTAATAATAATAAATAAATAAATAACTCACTGACCGGGGGGGGG
>JAECUM010013664.1:0-33303 GCA_016617855.1 Megalonaias nervosa
GAGAGAGAGAGAGAGAGAGAGAGAGAGTCAATAAAGAAGTTTATATGTTACTTTAATTGAAAATTGAACGTTGTGTATAGACGACATATTTTTATTTTGAAATGACATACATTGGGTTTAGAGAGAGAGAGAGATTCTTTTCGTGTATCATGGTTTTGACTGTACCATGCTGTTCTGTTTTCTTCAAAGAATATCTTCACACTCTGTTTTAACTCAAAACGCTAAAAACATGGGCATGATGACACCATAGCAGTGTACAAATATTAGCGGGGGATTTGGAGAAATTCGTAACACTTCAAGTGCTCCACATACTACAAACCAATTTCGTATTTTCACAAAACATAAATGTATTCATGAATAAGTGCTAGAATATCATTTTGATTGGCGAATATAGACCAGGTGAAAAGCAGGAAATTTTAATTCGATTAGTGCTCTTTCAGTTTTATAATGATCCTGATTTATCTTCGCCTCAGTTGACTTTCCTATTGTAACAAGGACCCCAAAAGAGTTAGTCGACCTAAAACAGCTCTCTTTTTTAAGAATTAACTAGCTTTATAGTCGAATATTTTTGTTGTTAAAGACAAGAATTTTCTCAAGATGTTCAAACACTGCATATAGACAGTTATTGCTGCGTGCATTAGATCGTGCATTAGATCGTGTCATTAGTGTTTCAATTTATTTTGGCGAATTAAATGTGGTTCAATATATAACATCAAGTTATCATAATCATTTTAAACTTCATTGGGGTTTGCTCAGAAAAATATGCTCGTGGTCCATGATGTATATTGTTTAACGGGACATGAACACGTCGAATTTTACATTGTTTGTTTACACAGATCCATCGGCAAAACTGGTTTTTACATTCAGTTGTCAAAGCTCATCCCCTGAGCAAGTTCTTTTAAGAGGTATATAAACAGTTTGTTACACATATTTTAATGAAATCAAAATTGCTAAGTTTTTTGTTCGTTCAAAAGGAACTCATTCCGTGATTTTACTAGACTGTACATGCAAAAATCAAGCTTTGAAAATAATACTTAACGAACATTTTTGTTTGGCATCATGAAAATTACACAGATCTATTAAAATGAGCTCACTCCAGGAATTCGTTGCATTATAAAGGCATTTATTTTACAGGATTTATATCCACACACTTGCAATTCATATTTTGATTACATATTTAAATTAAGGCTGAATGTGTTATATAAACTGTGACATCTTGACAAATATAACGATCTATACAGACTAACTCATCCCACCCACCAGTTCTCCAGTCACAAATTTCAAATCTGCCGTATGGACCATTTCTGGTCGTGTTATTTTTTGACTGCACAAATAAGGCTATAGTTTGCATAAATTGACTGTCTGATATCAGAGAAAATATAACGATCTCTGAAATGAATGAATTGTACATTGAACTGTACATGAAGAAATAGGTTAAAATGAGAAATTATTACTGTACTAATTTCTAAAACGTACTGTTGCCATGAGAGTATACTTAGTATAGAAACTATTCTTTATATAAAAAAAAAAAAACAATGACTGGAACTGCAATAGTGCAAACTATCGAGCATTGGGTTTTCGAGTGACATATATTGGACACTAACAAAAGGCGCGGACTGTTTTGTGCAGTTTACTTATTTTTTCATTGAAAATCTTCTTTTTCAAATCAAATTCAGTAATTCAAAAATATTTCTCCATTTTCATGTCAATGAAAGTATTCTTTGCATAAAAACTCGAATGACATAATGGGTGTCAGTTCATTCCTGTTTTGTTTGTCATAAACCGGAAGTCTCGGTAATATAAACCTGAAAACGATTTAAATAACATAAAAGTGAAAGCAACTAATTTCTTTACGATGTTTATTAAATTAAAGAAATGAATATGATAATGATCATTAGAGTCAAGTAATGTTCGAACATGTAGACGGCAATGTGTTCATTTTTGTTTTCTATTATTTGAGAGAGAGAGAGAGAGAGAGAGAGAGAGAGAGAGAGAGAGAGAGAGAGAGAGAGAGAGAGAGAGATGTGTATATTGGACAGATGCATTACTTACAGTGGAAATAATAATTTAAAACAGGTTTGAGAAAAAAGTCTCCTCATGTGAATTGTAAATATTTGTAAGTTTGTATAGTGTAATGGTAGCTGAGAAGTTTTTACTACTAAGTACTGAAGCTGAAAGGAGACGTCATAAACATGTACAAATGGCGTGAGTTTATGTATTCACATTATCTTATATACATTTAGACGTTTAATGAATACATGCAATTCTAGCATTAATAGTTAGTTCTATGTGTTATGAGAGTCATTTATTAAAAGTTTAAAACATCAAGTTAATATGTTAATATATTGTTGATTTCATGGTTACACTTGCTCCCTCTCCAACGTCTCTCAAACGCAGTCACAAACACCAAAATTGAATCATATTACATAAAACGCATTTTCATGAGCTTTAAAAGAAAGTATGGTTCATGTTTTAAAATTGGACTGAACGTGATCTAAACAGTACTTACCCTTTCAAAAAAATCCTAAGTAAATGCAAATTATGGAATTGCTATTTATGGTGTAATCCCTATGAAGACGAGTCAGTAAGAAAGGGAAAAGCAATTAACTTAAAAGTTTACCTTTTTGGATGATGAAAGAGGCAAATCTTAGATTAGTAGAAACACATATGTTTAGGCTTTTAGAGAAAGATTGAAGTACCGTAAGGACCTTCAACAGCGTAGATAATATGTTATTTCTTTGTTTTCATGTCACATATATAGGTAACTTTGCATTATTTTATCGAAGAATGTTTGAACTGTAACAAAAAGTACGTTCTAGTTGAAACATTTTATTTGTAATTCATGACGTAAAGGGGTTAGGCTACAATTTAACTAATGCTGTTTCCCTAAAATTATTAAGCATAAATACTTGAGACACAGATGAAGAGAGATAGACATTTGGTTTAGTTTCTTGGTTTTATCCTGTGGTTTAACGAATTATTGGAAACATCCTGCATATGAAATTTGAGCTAAGTACCTTTTCAAAGAACACACCAAGACAATTATCCGGGATGGACTAGGCAGGACATCAAAAACGCGACCTTTTGATTACAAGTCTGACAGTCAACCAACTGATCTACTTCGCCTCCCAGGAGAGAGAGAGAAAGAGTGAGAGAGAGAACTATAACATATTTTTTTCTTTTATGGTACAGCAGCACCTATAGGTTATTTAGTACTAGGCAATTGGAGGAAAGTGCGTTGTCCATGGATACACCACAGTAGTAGAAAACTGGCTGGCTGGATTCAAAATACTAATCCGCACCAATTCGTACTCGAGTTAGCCACGTTTGAGTCACAGCGACTCCACCGACCATAAACACGAATGTGACATATTATTATACTAATATGCTAAAACTTTCAGTTTCTTTGATAAAATTTTATGCTATTTTTAAAACCCCATATTGTGTCATTAGAAATAACAGAGGATCTATAAAGAAGCAGGTCCACTAATATGGGTATCATCAGATTATTTTTACTTTTTTTAAATTTTCCTACGACAGATCTTCTACGAAATTATGAGAATCACGTGATGCCTAAACGCATCATTTTTTTTATTGAGCGACATTATTAACCTTATGCTTGTATGTAGGATGGATACTTTTCTAGCATAATCTTTATAATGCATTGATTGATCTTTGCTATTAATTACGTGAGAGGTTTAGATTCTGATATGGTTGATGTTGTTACGAAGTGATCTGCTGGAGTCTTTAAGGTTGGCTTTACTAGTTAGAGTGTAGCGTTTGCAAATTCGATGTGTAGCTTCTTTCTTAGATTATAGTTTACAAGATAAATGTTTTTAATGTTGAAGGAAGTTTCTTTTAAATATATATTACTTGCATTGACCAAAATCAATGATGTTAAATGTACAAAACTGTTTGAATTTGGTTTTCATTTAAGTATTTTGTATATCCAGTAAGTCCAGTGACAATTCGTGCAGCTTCTAATTGTAGATTCTGTAAAGATTCAGATGATTCAGGCGAACAGCCGTCCCCGACAGGATCGACACACTCTATGTGTGATCATGTAAATGTCATGTACCTTTTCCCCATAACTTTCTTGCTTAATATTAATTGTTTTGTCGTCAACTATTCATATTGGCTTGCAGACAGAAACGTACACAGAAGTGATAAAAATGAATAATATTTATGCTAAAACGATCCACATTGATCTTTTAATGGTATTATCGGGAGAGTCTCTTCGTCTATGCCAACATTAATATGTTTACGATACCAAATTAAAAAGACAAGACAAAGATGGAATACAGTGAACTAAACGAACCGTTAGAGCAACAAACCATTAACTGACCTTCCAAGAAATGAAAGACTTCCCAGAGAAAATGAGTGAGTTATGTTGACAACTAGTCTCCGGCTAACCACTTTGACAGGCAGGCGTGTGAAAAATAAAATCAATGACTTCAAAAATGATATGATAGTTACAGTTTCTAAATGTGCTTCTGATGGTAAGTTAAACTGAAGAGAAAGGGTATCTAAGGGAATATTTTGCAACCGTAAGTTGTAACTGCAAGGCAGTCAAGATACTTAGTACAACGTCGAGAAGATTTAAAAAAAAACCTCTGAGAAATATGAGAAACTAACTTTAGATACAGTTGAAAGAACAAACTCAGTTATGTTAACATAGGAATCCTGCTGAAAGTGTTGTATCTACCATTACTGAATAAATATTTAAAATTAGATAATTAACTAAGGTGATCTAGTGTACCAGAAATTAGAAGATTTAAATGAGATATGAAAGGATTATTTTGCAGGGATGAATTGAAATCGTTAAAAAAGGGAGACTAACACAATAAACAGGGGAAACTAAGTTTAGATAAAATGAATAGTGTAGATCAATTATTTCAACATTTGGGAACCTGCAGAGAAACATTTTGTTTTTGTGGTAAATAGTGAGAGACTTAAACACTGATTTAAGGTTTTTGTCATAACTAATAACCTAGGCAGAGATAGATATACAAATAATACTACAACTATCAAAGACGTAAAAATTACTATCATGGTGTGAAAAAGATTGAATTAATAATGAAAAAAATAAAAATATGAAAATAATCAAGAAAAATTGACTGGGAATGTTGCGTCAACTGACAAGAAGTTCAATGTATTGCCGAAAATAAATTCACTTTCATACTTATATTTTTACACAATTTTTATTGAAATAAAACAAACTGACTCCAAAGTTGGATAATGTTAGAGTCAATAGCATAGTATCACGACGTGAATATGATTCTTCAGATTGATCTTAATATAGGAATAAAATGATTGTGTTCACCCTTATTTTAAAACCTAACACACAGTAAAATGACCAAGATGTGCGTCACAAGTTTGCTTCCTGAACGCTTGTAAATAAGGTTAGACGTTGAACTCACATAGCAGTAAGCAACTCGTCTGTAAATTACAAACATGGCAAAAATCAGGTACACAAAAAACTCTATTCTTAGTCATGACCAAAGGTCAGAAACACAATATCAATTATATACTTCCTCACAAAAATGAAAATGAAAGATTTATACAATAAAGCGCCCCTTAAGATATTAATGATGAACTAATATACACTTCAAACTCTTGCAAAGTTAATATCAAAACCAAACATTCATTCTCGATTGTGGAATAATTTCTCCGGTGCTTGTTTAGTGTTTATATAATAGTAGTCTGGATGATCCACACCATTTTTTTTCTGTTCCTGAATCAATACTCTACCAGCCACAAACTCACTTGCATCAACAGACATGTTAAATCATTGACTGAAAATTGGAGATGAAAGCTCTGGTGCACTCTTACATATAGCCTTTACTATTGTCATAAACCTTTTGTCATTTGTCAGACCAGTGTAACTTGTATTTCTTACTCAACATATTGGCCGTTGCTTCAGCAATTATGGAAAACAATGAGCGTTTCTGATAATATCCAGCATACCCTGTTACGTATATGTAATTAAATTACTTGGGTGTTAGTTTTAAATTTCTTTTTATTTTATTTTTATTTCATTACATGTTATTGTAATGATTACTTTGTTCAATGGGTGTTTCTGATAATATCCAGCATACCCTGTTACGTATATGTAATTAAATTACTTGGGTGTTAGTTTTAAATTTCTTTTTATTTTATTTTTATTTCATTACATGTTATTGTAATGATTACTTTGTTCAATGGGTTTGACATTTTTTTCTTCGGAAAATTCAGTTCAGTTCTAGTAAATAACCACTATTGCTTCATTGTATTTTTAGCTGACCTTGATTCAGAAATTTGGTAAACACAGAGTGAAAATCATTGGAGGTAATCAAGGTCATACTCGTCCTGCTGTTGGTTTGAGTAAACAACGTTTTATTTTTAAATTCATTTCCAGTGTGGGAATCGTTGAGTTGTAGCTAAGGCTATACTAGAGTACGTGATAATTGACATATTTTCTTACTGCGCTGTTCGAATTAAGTGATCACGTGTCCCATCACGCGGGTTTGAAATTGCGTTCTTAAGTTGGGTTTAACACTCAATCTCAGTGTTTTGAGTCAGTTGTAAATTATACCGTGAGGCTGAAAGGTATTCCTGTAGTTGCCATTTGAATTTAGTTGTTCTTATTTAAAATAATTTATTCACCCTGGAAAATACAGTTCTTCATCGAAATTCCTGGACAAAGACATTTATTCGAAATTATTCGGAGCTCTAAAGCCGGTTTATTATTTTGGATTCAAAGCGGAAATGTTGACACATCAACACAAAAGAAGTTATAGAGGACGTCATCGCCTTCCATATTGGAACTTCACTGAGATTCGAACTTGGATTCAATTAGAACTTTTCAATGATAGGACTTATATTTTTGAATTCTAGGATTAATTTTTGGATTAGATTTACAAACCGTAAGTTCTTTTTCATATTTTTACCTTGTTTTCTAGGGAAATAAATTATATTGTTAAATTTACAAAGCTTGTTGGCTTCACTCTTTTCTTTGTTACTTTGTACGAGCCTTAGTCACCTAACAACCCAAACATCGCATGAGATGCGTTTTATACACACGTTCTGGGAATTCAGATATAGCTCCAACTTCTCCGAGCTTAACTTGACTGTGTCCAATAATATGTTCTAAAATCCAAACTCACTTATAGAGAAATCATTTGTTAGATTTGCATCACTGACCCATGAAAGAATATGGGAAAGGTTTCTAATTGGTCTCTCCACGAATCCATGTAGATGATGAACTCATCGATGTACACGTCATAGTCATCTAGACCAAACAATATCATGTTTTTAAACACTTGAATGTTAAAGAAACATTTTCATACTAATGGGCGTCACTTTATGTTTTGTTATGCTCTTAAAATAAGTAATAGAAAAAGTGAAAAACAACAAGCTTTGTAAAATTCAACGTATAATTTATTTCCCGAGAATACAAAGTAAAAATATTATAAAAAGAAACTTACGGTATTACGAATCAATTCCAAATAATCCTAGAATTGCAGATTCAATTTAAAGTCCCGAGTAAATTAAATATACAAAGCAGTTAATAAAGTACCTCAGGAGTTGAAAATGTTGAAGTTTCTTTTGTTCCTTCCGTGAGTGGAATTTTCCTGAATCTTGTTTAAAAATCAAACTTGGTGACATATTTTGCATTGCCAGTTTGTCAATGCAGTCATCTACGTTTTGCAATGAAAATGAATCCATTCTGGTGCAACTGTTGACTTTTCTGTGGTCAGTACACATGCGGAATGTATTATTTGGTTTAGGCACTAATATACATGGTGAACTCTTACTTCATTGAATAAAATCATTCTACTGTAAATATTGAATTTCATTTTTCCAACATTTAAATATCTTGCAATGATGCTGTTTAACAGGTGGAGAATCCACAATTTCAACAACATGATACATTATATTTGTTCTTGTTTAAACATCAAGAAACACGTGCCCATATTCACATAATAGCTGTTATAGTTCACTCATTTCCTGTTATTATAGATGTGTCTGTGTATGGTCTAGATTGTTATTATGTTTGAATTTGGAAGATGGGTCAAAGCAAAGTTACTACAGTCACATTGCATTTCATGGGTTGGATCATCAAAGCATGGGACAGGTACAACTAAATTGCTTTAATGATTGACCTAGCTATCTCTAATAACATACGCTTTTAACATATTTCCATTACAAGGTTGCTTCTGTTTCTGCCTCCAAGGAATATTATTAATGTAGTTTAAGACATTCACTTCCTTTTCAATAGTATGAGGACCATACAAATGCGCTCAAAGACAATGTCGAGAATTGGCAAAGCCCATTAAATTTCAGGGCGATAAGCACAAGATTTAAACTGTTGGATGACTAATTAATGCATTCTTTGTTGGAATACTCCAGACATAGAATTTTACCCTTGGTCAGACCTGACAGATATGGGAAGGCCACAAAGTGTAGAAGACTTTAGAAGAGCTTTTTTACTTAGGGTTTTGTTTTAATATTCCTCAAAGGAATTGCCTCTGGAAATCTTTTGGACGAACAATATGTATTGGTTGCCTGACATGGTCTTAGGTAGCAGCAGAGGGGCTGAACCCTACAACTTTTTTAGAGAGCTCCGTTTGCAAAAATAAGGGTTTTACGAAGACTAAAAAATAAGGTCAATAAAGCTAAACCGAAGCCGTTAACCGAACATATTTCCATACAAGGGGAAACAGACCCAATTAGCTTTCTTGTTACCCCGCGCTGACTATTTTTTTCAAATCGTAGGCGTGTTCGTTTGCGACGTGCACACACACTTGTTGTCGTCAGCCTCTCTGCTGCTGTAGTGTCAACCAAAACTTTTATCAAGACCAACACGATACCTTGACCTAGGATCATGCAAATTTATCGTTGTACATACAAACGGGGTAGCTTGAACTTGTGCAAAGAAGTTTTTTAATTTAATCATGTCCATATCCCCTGAACACCAAGTTTGATGAATGATTCGTAACTTATGTGTATCAACTCCGTTAAACACAACTAAAATATTACAGTTATCTCTGATCACTTTTGGCATTTGTGTATACCGCTGGATAACATAAATCACGTCTGTGTTTTTATGTCTACCTCGGGAAAATATCCGAGCTGGATTTGCTTGTCTGTCCAGCATAACATCATCATATACTACTAAATTGTTAATATCCCCGTCAAGGTCATATACGGATGGTACTTCATTGATATCGGTGATAAAGTCGATAACATCATTACCATCTTCTGTCACAGACGCTGCGTTTTCATTAAAATTCTTACGTACTTCATAACACTGTTGGTCATTTACCGATGGTGCAACCAAATACAACTTATCAAACTTGAGCCATCTCATTATCAGTTTAAGTAGCAACTGTGTTTTATCACTTCCAGATGGTCCAATTATTATCATCGTTATATAACTCGGTAGTGCTGGATGATGTTTAACTGGCTCACGCGCTTGTGTCGCTGAGAAGTCAATTATATCCATAATAATTTATATTATGGATTTATATTGTGTTCGATGTAGAGCACCCACGCCAACTAGTGGATTAACTACAGTGACAACTAAAAATAAAAAACGTGCTCTTATAGGTAAATGTGAGCGATGTCGCACAAAACAACTTAGATTTATTTCGTCGAAAACAGAAACAGGCGGTGATATTGCTACGGCGCTATATAAATTGCCAGAAACTCCGTGGACCAAGTACCCTGGTGAAAAACAACTGCCTGGTTATAATTACTGTGGTCCTGGAACTCGTCTCGATATCCGGCTCGATAACCAAGACCAACCAAAATCTGGAGAGTATCAAATAAACGCAATTGATAAAGCGTGTCATATTCATGATGTTGCGTATACAAGCAAAGATTTACAACAGCGGCACCTCGCAGATGTGAAATTGATTCATGCGTTAAATTCTATACCTGATAAATCTCTCAGAGTAAAACTTGCTAGCTTCCTAGTAAAATCTGCGATGAAAGGTAAACGAATGCTAGGGGCTAGTAATTAATCAACTGATTATTATCATAATAATGGAATCTGTTTCGTATAGTCCAAGAGGATATTGGAGAGGTAAAGCAGCGATAGTAAACTTGCTGAAGCAGCAAAAGTCTCACGTGTTGTTGCTGCAAATTGGTTAGCACGACAGGCAATATGGCAAATCGATCTACATCCACCTAAAAAAATTCAGTACGTGCATTCTGATGTCAGCGTTCCTAATGAAGTTCATCAGGCAGATATTTTTTTTTAACCCATGATACTATTAAAATTAGTAGACGTCGATCACGCACATACAAATACGCGTTAACTGTCGTTAACGTTGCAAGTAGGTATAAAGAAGCAGAACCACTATCAACTGAAACAGCAACTGAAGTTGCATCTGCGTTTGAACGAATATATCAACGAGGACCCTTGCAATGGCCACAGCTATTACAGGTTGATCCTGGCAAAGAATTTCTTGGTGCAATATCATCGTTTATGAAGCAACATAATGTCAAAATCAGACAAGGACATACCCCTATTCATCGTGATCAGGCAATTGTTGAACGATTTAATCAAACACTTACTGAGAGATTATTTGGATACCAGTATGCGAAGGAAATAATTCAGGCAGATACGAGATCTCGCGAATGGGTTGCAGGACTACCAAGTGTGATAGCTGCGTTAAATAATGAAATTACTCGTGCAACTTCTATGAAACCCATTAATGCAATTGCAAAGAAACATATACCAATACAACGACATGACTCTTCCTCTCAACCAGTACTAGGTAATGTAACTAAGATATTTATATGAACCCGGTGAACTCGAAGGGTGTAGAAAAAGAGCAACTGATCCTATCTGCAGTGTGACCACACATAAAATTTCTAGCGTGGTAAGATCCACGGGTAGACCTGAAATCTACAGACTAGATTCAACTGCTCCTCAAAGTGGATTTGTACCCGAACAATTACAAGTAATTCCTGAAGACACACAAGTACCACCGCGTTCACTTCTGTAAACTGGCACCCCTACGTCTATTACATTCAAGACAAGTCAGCATCACATTTTCGCTTGTGTGACCAAGACTACTATTAATTATATCCACGATAAACTGTCTTGGATTATTATTCGAATACTGCCACAACATATTACAGTTACAGCTTGTACAGTGATTATTCTGTCGTTGTTTCAGTGTCATGATGAATTCAACGTTGAGATCAAAGTCGCGGTTATTTGTTTTGGTCAGATTGTCGATACCCAGATAATTTTTTCTTGACAACGTCATCCCATAGATCATCAGTGATTTCTTCGGTTATTACGCAATCCATAACAACCCTGTGCAGCTGAGATATTCTTCTGACTCGAGACAATGCGAGATAAACTAAATTTGACCATTCGATCCAATCATCAATAATCCAAATATTTGTGTCAGCGATAGTTAATCCTTGTGATGAATGAATCGTTATAGCGTATCCTAACGTCCATGGAGTTTTACTTATGCTCATTGCGTCAGTGACAGCACTGACAGGAACGGCGACAATTATCATTTAGTACAAGATTTTATTTACCACCACCTGGAATTTCAACTTCAATATTCTGTTGTCGAGTTTCTGCTAGTCGATAACACAGTGGTACAGGTAGATTTGAAAATCTTTCCTTGTGTAACAGAAATAATTTCTCTTGCAGTGTATCTCTGATTATCTTTCTACTTGCAACTATCAAATCATTTGGTCTCCACAAATTTCAAAAATCATTCATCGTAGTTTCTGGAATTACTCCACGCATTATTTCGCACTGTATTCTATCTGGGTGCAGTCTGATTTACATTTTAAATTCTTTCAGAGGTTCAGCAATAGCCCTATGATCACCATTTATTTCTTCGTAATAATCTACAAACGTTTTTAACCATTCGTGTGGAAAATGTCCAACAAAAGGTGGTGGTTGACCATGATCGCCACACATTATCACAGCAGTATTCTTCAATAACAGCCAATCAAGAAACATTTTTAATACTTCCAGTGACACTGTACAAATTTAGTCCCAGATAATAATCTTAGGAATATATTTCTAACCCATCAGCGATGAAGTCCATGCGTCTCCGCAGCATCTGAAGAAACTATGATAAGTTTGAGATTTTACCCCTCGTTCGTTGATTTCTCTGGCAAATGTGTGTGTGTGGGCGTCAGCACAATCATATCAAAATTCTGAAAGAATTCAATCCCACGTGTTGTTTTACTAGAACCACCACATCCATTAAGATAAACGGTTTTATGCCTGGCCACAGGATCATACACAGATGGCGCTGTCGATGCTGGTATTTGATTGTTATTCTTGTAATACTTTTCCGCAATGTCAACGTCGGAAGATTCAGAATAACTAAATATATTTTGGCGTTTTATTCTCCATGATCCTCATTCACCAGTGCCAAGTAATCCGTCTAGAAAATCCAGGTATTTGTTATCTATATAAAATGAATCCGTGGCAACTCTAACCGCGGTATCATCAAATTTGTTTATCATCGATAATAAGTTTATTGAAACGTACGCGAGCATCGAAGATCTTAAATGAGTAAATTGCGGAGATTCGCCATCAATATAGATCACAATTGTACCTAATATAGTTCCGTCAGACAGATAAACATCATTTCGGTTTATAAACATATTTCCCTCCGTTGTATCAGCAATTATAAAATCGAGTTCTGCATCGTCCATGATCAAACTGGCACACGTTCGTTTATGATGATACGCACCACCTTGGATAAACTTACCGATTATTTTTCTGCCAAGATCTTTTGCAACTTTCTCATTATTTTCTTTTCTATATTTAGATACATTATTAATGAGTTTAACAACTTCATCGCCGTCGAGATTAGGACATTTTTCCTTGATGTCTTCGGCTGCATCAAACTCGTCTGATTATGGCAACCAAACTTGTTTCTGCAGACGATACGATGTTATCGCTTCACTTACACATAACGATATAAATATTTTAACATCAATTATATAACGTACCACCAGAATAGGAGCCCAATGTTTCTCCGAGAAATGTCTTCCGAACCACGCATAAACGATTGGATGAAGATCTCGTGCAAATTCAAATAAATCCACGCAGGCAAATCCAGTGAGATCAAAATCTGGCAACGGACCATTTATTGCAACTCTTGTCATCTCGTGTGTTGGATGACCAAATCTTTTAAAATATCGAGAACACTGTCCGTATCCAAGAAAACTTCCAGGATAACACGCTACGATATCAACTGATATAACGTCGCTATAATCGTACTCAGTATTCCATAATCCGCCGTGTCCGTATTCGACGCAGCTTAGCTGTGCATCAACGAGAAATTCAGATCTTGTAGGTTTCCATGAAATTTTCTCCTGAGCAAAGTGAGCAGCAACTGTGGAACGATAAAACAGTTATTCAGGAATTGTTCAACATCGTTCGTGTATTTCAGCGCAAGATTTTCATTTCTTCGTGGAGTGATTCTGCACGATAAATTTCTCCGCTAGACCTTACAAACTGATCGTAATTGCCATCATCGACGCTTCGAAATAACCACACGGATACATGGTCACTCTTACTAATATTTTTAATTGAATCAAATATAACGCCGTTATAAAATTTAATTGTTCTTTTTCGTGGAAATATCATCACCGCTGACGTCCATGCATGCACGTTATGATCAATGATTGTTATCGGAGTTACATTTTTTTGTGCATTTCGGCGCGTATAAAATCTCTCTGGTTAATGTCTTCACCGTAATCGTAAATCTTAATCTCTTTTCTAACTCGGCAACGTCGCTGATAGGCGCTCCGGTATCTTTAACTCGCTCCGCCCATATGTTTATTTTTCTACGTGGTATATCCGTTAAACCATTTCCACGTATTACTGCCATAAAATGTTCTGTAACTCGCTCAGTTACACAATTTATCCTTGACAGTTTCATCGGCGCAAGATCATCAACGTCAGGTCATTCACGTAGCGGATATAACGCATAAACGACTGCAGTCACAGGATATGCTCATTCGTAATATGGTTTGTCAATGCCGGTTAGCATACCTGGTTTGGAATTTTTATTCAATGTGACGATGCTACTTCCAACGGTCACGCGGACAGGGTCATATTTGTCACGGATAATCCAAACGTCGTCGTCTGTCTGCACAAGAAATTTTATCAGAATAAAATATCGCTGATCATCGAGGTAGTTAATGATTTTTAGATCTTACGGTCACAACATCAGTTTCCAATACATCCGGCGGTATTTTATGTCCAGGTTGTATTCAGTTAAAATGTGTGAAATTAAAATAAATCCACACTACAGTTTATTTAGCTGAATCGTATGTGAAATCACACTGCATTTTATTCAGCTGAAACGTGTGTAGGAGTTTACCTAAGTTACCTGCGCGCTAGCATGGGTAACATTATAGTAATTTCCGAACATTGTATTTGTAAGAATGGGACTGTGGTACAGTGTCAAGAACATTGGATTCTGATACTGAGGCCTGGGGTTCGAATCTCATGGCAGACACATTGTCGATGGGAAGGTATGATGACAATTTTTTCTTAATAGTTGGGGCTCCGCCAGCCCTCGAACTTCAACAGACAAATACACTTTCCCACCATGTCACCACGTGGTGGGTGTACTTTTGCACTCCCCGGGGTTGATTATGGGGAGAGTGTACATGATCTGTTGAACGTAGAGAAGGCCCCGTTTGTGTATGTGCCGTCCCTAGAGATAAGTTAGAATTAAGTTTATGTGTATGTGTACGTGCTGTCCGGATCGCCCTCTGAACCTTCTAGAATGCCGTTTGGCAATCTAGGGGTTCACATGGCGGTTGATTCGAATGTCCTCTGAGCTTGCTAGAATGTCGTTTGGCAATCTAGGAGTTTACATGGGATTGTGTTTCATCTAATTTCGAATGCCTCTGAGCTTGCTAGGATGTCGTTTGGCACCCTAGGAGTTTACATGGGGATTGATTCGAATGCCCCTGAACTTGCTAGAATGTTGTTTGGCAAGCTAGGAGTTTACATGGGGTTGTGCTGTGATTATATGTTTTTGTAAATTTTTATTTCAGATTCAGAAATATTTTTTATTAATATTTTTTAAAAATTATCTTGTTTTTATTATTCAGAAATATTTTTATTATTATATTAATTCTGATTCATAAATATTTTTATTTTTATTATTCAGAAATATTTTTATTATTATATTCATTCTGATTCAGAAATATTTTTATTTTTATTATTATATTAATTCTGATTCAGAAATATTGTTATTCGGAAATATTTTTATTATTATATTAATTCTAATTCAGAAATATTTTTATTTTTATTATTTTTTAATTCTGATTCAGAAATATTTGTATTTTTATTATTTTATTAATTCTGATATTTTTATTTTTATTATTTTATTAATTCCTATTCAGAAATATTTTTATTATTATTATTTATTAATTCTGATTCAGAAATATTTTTATTTTTATTATTTAGAAATATTTTTATTTTTATTATTCAGAAATATTTTTATTACTATGTTAATTCTGATTCAGAAATATTTTTATTTTATTATTCAGAATTGTTTTCATTTTAAACAAATATTCATTATATAATGAATCAAGAAAATATTAATGCTGTTATTGTTGCCATTAAGCAATTACAACATAACGATATAAAAATTTCTGATGAACTTAATCCTGAAAAAACTATGCGCGATTTTGAATCATTACAATTTCGAAAATTCGAGAACAGGTATACACTACTATCCTATTACAGATTTGTAAAGTTGATTCAGCAGGCAATGTTGCAGTCGTTGGCGACAGTTACGGATGATCAGGTAAAATTATTTGTTCCTCTTGCAAACTGAGTCGGAAAAATTAGGTCAAAATTATCTCATGAGTACGAAACAAAAACGAAAGTAAATGTTTACATAAGACAACTGAGCGAGATTATGACAGCGAGTAAAGCCGCGGAAGAGTTACTGGCGAAAGAGAGCGACGAGTGTTACTTGTCCCACAGTGAAAGTGAATGTAGTGACAACTAAACCATTTATTTCTAAAAAGAATCAGAATAATATTTTGTTTGCTACACTAACGCGAAATCTATGATCGCAAGTTACCCCGGATTTCTCAGAAATATAAAAATATTTTTATTATAATATTAAAATTTGTGAAATCTGAACAAATTTCTCGATTTCAGTCGTGTAAATACCCTATCAAAATCAGTGAAATTTGTTAAGATTTCTCAATTTAATCGTGCAAATACCCTATCAGATTTGTGAAATTTGTTCAGATTTCTCAGAATGTTTCAATTTCATAAAAATATTTTTATTTTTATTTCTTATTATAATATTTTATTTTATGAAATTTGTTTGAATTTCTTGATTTAATCGTGTAAATTCCCTATCAAAATCGGTGAAATTTGTTTGAATTTCTCGATTTTAATCGTGCAAATACCCCATTGGATTTTGTTGACTTTAGTTGAGTAACTTCTACGAACGTAAGATCTATGAGCGTATATATAGATTTACGTTCAGTGATTCTCCACGTAAATCCAAAAGGTACCCAGATTGATCAGTAAGCTTAAAATGTATCCACGATAACAGTGGATTATGCACACGCAGATAAACAACGTTGATTGGCTCCGATACAATTAAATACCCTGGGGGTACTTGAGGGGTAAATGTGTATAAAATGTATCCTTGCTGGGCTTGATTAGATCGCTGTAAATCTACTTGATGGCTGCCATCGATGGCGTCACATGCTAGATTGACTGCGATCGTTGATGTTATATTGACAATACCAGGTGATACATGTCTACCACCCCCGTACGGATCGTTGTTGTATCGGAGAATATTTGGTGACGGAGCTATTTTTTATATGATTCTAGAACTTTTGGAAAGTTTTCACTGATTACATCATCGACTGATTTTTTTAGTTCAGTATTGTCAAATCCAAGAAATATAAATTTTTGTAATTGTTGTTCAGTTATTTTAAAATATTTTGTAACTTGCTGGGTTCCAACATTATTAAAGAAAGTTGTAATTTGTTTGTTGACGCTATAAAGATCACCCGCAATTGTATTTAAGATCATTATTGTTTCGATGATTTGTTGTTTTACGTCCTCGGAGTAGTACGTGGTAATACTTGAAAATAAATTTTTTAGATCATCGAGAAATCTTGCATGCGCAGACTTGATATCGTCCGAGTAAGATTTTAAATAATTTGTGCTGACAGGTAATCCCGTACTAAGTTTTTCAACAAAAATTTTTATATCTTGTCTACGTTGTTGGCCATTATATTTTATAGCACTAAAAACTTGACAGTTTAATCGTCGGTGTATTCACGTAAAGGTTTTCGATAACTGAATTGTTTTGAACGATCTCTTTCTTTCGTAACGAATTCATCCCGGGTTGGTTCTGGTGGTCCAGCATAATCCGGGGCTACATCAGGCCATCCAAGTACAGATCTGATCGAACTTTAATATATATCTACGACGTAGTCCTGTGAAAGAATTTCTATCGCCGACGACAACGGTGGTTCGTGGACGGTAATGTCGATCTTGGATTATTTTCCAGTGATAGATTTAATTCTGCGCTGGAATTCTTCGTTGATTTGTTCGATCTGATAATTCCCCGTGGGAATACTGACTACTTGCCAATCTGGAGTTCCATCGTAGCGGTTTTTGTTCGCGAACACCAGTGAGTTATTCGGAGCAAGTCCATCAAACGATTTTGATCTCATATTTGGCCAAGTATAGCAAACTCGCAATTGTGCTAGTGCTGTTTCTTTTACTGGAATTGCAGTTGGAAAAACAACACTAAATTCAGGATTAGTTGAACTGATTGATATCATCGTTGTTTTCAGCGGTGCTGTGTTGTTGACGATCTGTTGTAGTAGTTCTTGCGATGACGACATTATTTAATTATCAATTTCTATCTACTAATTATAATTCCATCTTTAATTGTGAACAATCTGGTTCTAATGCCTCGTTGTAAATCTCGGTTATTTTTGTAAACTTGTCATCGGTAATTATACCGTCGTTGAGGCACAACGAAATGAACGATGATAACTTTGAATACGCGCACGTTACCGCGTGCAGTTTTAACGTGTACTCGTGTAATTTCGCGTTTGTACACTTAGATATTTTTTTGCGATGATGCTAAGGGCACCAGCAATTGTTGTTGCAGCTGAAACACAAATTGTTACAACTGCCGGTGACATCATCGTTATCACGGATAAAATTACACCAGTTCCAGCGATGATCGCAGATGCTGAATACACAACTACGTCGATGACAACTGCGCGTCTGCAATATTTTTTTTATTTCTGCGCTGTACTCGTCGATGATATTTTTCAGTTTGGTTTGACACTCACATACTTGATTGTATCTGTGTTGGTTAGCGTCGATTATTATTATTAAGTAGATTAACGCGACTAATTCAAAATTCTGAAGTATTAAGTAATCAATTGAGGTGTTTCAGCGACAAATTCAAGACATCACCAGTAAGATGCTGCGGTTAAGTTTCTATCAGATGGTTCCAGTATAAATGTTTCTTCGGTATCTTTATTTAGCACTACAGACACAGTTCCAGAAAAATCTATCGGTTGAATGACGCCATGGAAATGTAGTAAATATCCTAAATTTTGCAGAGCTGAACACGGACAGCCTGTACACACCAGTTACTTCCGCGGTATGTTTGATAGTGTTATTTTGCTGTGACCATGTTGATGATCCTGAAGAAACTGTGTATACGATATTGTTGATCTGCTCGTGAGGAATTTTAGCGAGATTAGTTTTTTGCACGATATTAAGAATTCCGCTGACAATATCGCTGAGTTTCGTGTTAACGTCGGTGAGTTTAATATCAACGGTTGGTGGACTTCCCAAAAAGTCATTAATGGTTCTGTTTACGTTTCTGCGAAAATTCAGAAACAGTTGTACGTGATTAGAAAATTCAGTTCTAAATGCAGTCATTCCATCACTGATCGTCGACAACGAAGTTGTCATTGGAATGTTGTTATCGTCGACGTATTTTTTTGTTGCAGCGTCGAGATTATCTGTTGGTTCTCCCACGTTGGTAATTTTATTGTTATTCATGTTAAGAATGCCGGTCATCATATCACCGGTTTTTAATAATCGTTCACCTATACTATTTCGGTTCGACGACGGAGTAACAACACTAGGGACAAGCTTTCCTTCTCGGTCATACACAGCAACGAGACTTTCCCGTGTTGGTCTGTTACGAACAATGATATCGCTGATTGAAATGTTACTCGTCATCAATTTTCCTTCACGGTTTTGAAATACTACAAGTTCACCAGGATCAACATTGGCAAGATTGAGCAGGTCAGATATTTTGTCGCTGATCTGTTTTGTTACTCGTTTGAGTAAGTCTTCACCTGGTGTTTGTTGGGTTTTAGTCTTAGCTGATCTTCCGTAAATATCTACCATTATACAATATAATCTAATAGTTGTTTAAAACGATAGATGCTGGTTAACGGTGTTCTCGTGCACAACTTTATGAGGTGGTGCTGACGATGCTGAAATCGCGTCAAGTACAACAACTGCTTCTCTGCCACATATCGGTGGGTCGGTTATTTTTTGTGTTTGTAACGTTGAATACCAGATTGGAACTTGCATCGCAGTACCTCGTGCTGTGCTCACGCATTTTAAAAATTCTTTTGGTGGTGCTAACCCGTACGAATCAAAATAAACAATTCCACGTGCATCAATCGCGTATGCAACCCAATGCGTACCTGTGTTGGTGGATTTATCGAGATTAATAATACCAGTTTCAACGCGGTTTGGTTTCCGTGGTAATTGATCACGCATAAAAACACCTATGTTTAGCTGGGCAGCAGCGTCAAGTAAATCAAAATTGGACATTGGAAGAATCAACGAGGTATCGTTCCTGGCAATCTTAGACCGCGACCGTATCGTGGTGGCGTCCCCGGTAATCTTAAACCCTTTCCCTTTTTTTAAAAATAGATCTTTTTAAACCTTTCCCGTAGCTTTCTTTAATGCCATTCCAACAGCAGTTCCAACGGCGCCTAACGCAGCAGCTTTTGTAACAGCTTGGGCAGCCGCTGCCATCAACCCTGGTATAGCGGAGAGATTAAGTCGTACTCCTGTGCTTGATTCCTTAGCTGCATTAAAGTGCTTGAATTCACGTTCTGTCAGTGATAGTTTATTCGGACCACCTGAGATTTGTCCTTGTTTTAACGATATTGTCGTTGAACAATTATCGCGGGACGCCGATTGTACTTTCTTAATCTGACCAGGAGTCAGACTGACGTTGACATGATGATATGACATTTTATAATAATATTTTGATTTTTAAATCAACATTTACATGTTTTCTACGGGGGCATCAATGACTTTCATGCGACCACCAACATCTTCAAGTAGCATTGTTTTATCGCTGAGTATAACCGCGATTACTCTATAACCACCTGGAATATTCGGTGGACCGAGTTGTCTCGGTGGTGATCGTGCTACACGAGCTCGGAAGTGTATATCAACGACAGATTATCGGAATAAATATAAATGTTCCAGTGAGAAATAATAGATCGGATACAGCGTTGTAAAATCCCGCTGAGATATTTGCAAACCAGAATCAACATTCTGATCACGTCCCATAAATTTGGTCAATCGATGATACGCACGTGCTACTTGATTGCTTTCAAAATTCAGTAATACTTCTTCGGATGGTTCCTGATGCCCATTTATCCTTAAAAAAAACTTCACTAACTCCAAGCGTGTCAAATACCATCGGATTTCGTGTTTGTGTGAGTTTTCCTGAAATGCGATAAATATATGTCGCGGTGCAGAAACACCCTGCTGTGATGTTATCTGCCATGTAAATAAACCAACAACTTCACTTTGAGTACTATGTGTGGACATCGTCAACCATGACAATGCTGATTTACCACCTTGATCCATAAAAGAGAGTAATCGTTGTTCTTCGGTTATCGATGGAGTCATCACTGGCATCCACAGTGAAAGTTTTGTTAGTTTTACTATATATGTAGCAGCTTGGTCGGAATGCCAGATTGCATCGTTGTCGTCACCTTTTCTATCAAGTATAACTGTATGTTTGGCTCCAAAAATAACCTTTCTGATATTTCTACAGAATCCAAAGATATGTGACAGTTGAATCGCACATGAAAATTCTCCATCAGTACTTAACCTTAATGTACGTGTGGCAAAATTGTAATTTTGTAAAATTTGTAATCCTAAAATTGTAATCCTAAATTGTAATTTTCTTTTATCGATATTACTGCACGACGATCAGCAGCTCCTACTGCATCTCTTGCTTCACCCATAATTACATGATCATTATTTGGTTGATCAATTATATCCTTTGCAAACATCATTGGTGGAGCGGTTGATCTTATATAATCATCGCTGTATCGTGCAAGGCCAAGTATCGTCGTAGCAATATCAACGTCATTATCAATTTCTTCAATGTTTTTTTTCCATCAACTACATAAATAGCACTTTTAAATAACGCCATAATACCATTGTTAACAAAACCAGGTCGATCACCAATCGCAACTACTGTACCATCTGCTCGCAAAATTCTCCCTTCTACTTCAATAAATACTTCAGCAGGTCAAAAATATCTGCTTGTATCATGAACTTGTAAACATATTCGCGAACGTTCATTTGGATTTGGTTCGTTGTAAGAATAATACTGATAATCACGCACAGACTCATCTTTGAGTACTGGTGCATCTATGTCGAATGTGCGATCGGATATACGTTTAAACATCTTTATTATTATCGTGTTCGTCTAACACGAAGACCGCTTCCTGCTGCCAGACTAGCGGTTATATTTGTTTCTTTTTCTGATAGTGGTACACTAGCCAACTCTGCTAATTTTTGATTTGCAGCTTTATTTATTATTTTACTAACATTTGCAGGCATAACCTCAGTGCTGGGTAATTTTACTGGTTGAGGTTTTCGTCGCGTCAATCGTGCTAATCTTTCTTTGATTGCCGAGAATGCTTTACCGGCAACATCGCCAACAGTACCAATACCTTTATCACGAATAAAGTCTATAGCTTTCATACCTAATTGTTTTGCAACAGGTATTACTTTTGGAGCTAACCTTGCGAATAGACCCTGAACAACATCACCAAGTCCATCGCCGTAGTACTCACTATATGTAGGTAATCGCGAATTTATCACCCTGTCCTTGGTCGGTCCACGTTGAACATTATGTATAATCATTTTATTATAGTTATTATATCTAACTGTTTAATCACTGTGGTAACCGGCGATAATTTCATCGATGAGTTCCCGGTAAACATTAATATCCATGATAGCGCCTGTAAATAATCGTTGACAAATTTATGCTATTTCGTTGATGATCTCAGGAGAGTTATTACCAGCTAGTTTTCCACCGATTAAAATTTCTAGTCGATCAACATCAGCAAGAATGTTATCCGGACATGGAATAATAAGACCACTTCCTTGAGTAGCAATACCACATCCAGTTACACCAGGGTCAGGTGATGATTGTATCCGCTGTCGAGATCTCTGCTTTCTTGGTGATATAACTGGCGTTCCAATCTCGTTTTTCATTTCATAAATTTTATCAATAAAATCGTCATATTCCTTTCTATGTTTTTGACTGATTTGTGGAATATCCTTGTACTCACGAAATACCCTAGCAACCCACTCTTTATCTGGAGTGTTATGAAATTCTGGTTTTAGAAGCTGATGCCGCAGATGATATCCCGCCTCAGCAACCTTAATAGGATCAGTCATAACTTCTATATACCCTTGTTGAGTAAAATACCGAGTTTTTAATTCTGGTTTAGACAGATCCTCGACAATATTGTTAACATCTTGAATTTCAGCACTTGTTTTGTCGGCAGACTCCATAGCTTCTTTAATTTGTTCTGGTAATGATCCGATACCCTGCCGTGTTGCAGTTGTAGCCGCAGCGGTTTTCTCCAACGCAGGAAGAAGACCTTCCGTAGTCTTTGTGACCGGTTTGAATAATTCTTTTGTGTCTTCTGCAAATTCCATCTGAGATTCCTGACGTGCCTGTATGTTTTGTTTGACAGAATCTCTCACGGGTATATATTTTTTGATTGTCTCTAGTCGCTTTCGAGCTAGTCTAGCTGAGTGAGCTTCACCAATCGTTATTGATATAACAATGATTTAATTACAACAGCAGAGAGGCTGACGACAACACGTGTGTGTGAGCGTCGCAAACTAACACGCCTACGATTTGAAAAAAAATGGTCAGCGCGGGGTAACAAGAAAGCTAATTGGGTCTGTTTCCCCTTGCATGGAAATATGTTCGGTTAACGGCTTCGGTTTACCTTTATTGACCTTATTTTTTAGTCTTCGTAGAACCCTAAGTTTGGCAAACGGAGCCCTCTAAAAAAGTTGTAGGGTTCAGCCTCTCTTCTGCTTATGTATGGGACCGACACAATCTACCATTATTCTGATAATGGTTCGTCAAATGCAGAAATAGGTTGTAGGTAAACCTTCGATATCGTCTGATTAGATCTTCTTACAGTTTAAAAAAATGTGACAAGATCGACAGTTTTGTGAAACGTAACTTTCAAATTTGGCCCAAAAAACTATTGAACATGTTGTGGTACGTCTTATGGACTACTTTATAACTAGTTAAGGAGTTTCACGGTCTAGTCTAAGAATGTCATGCCGGTACGACTTTGGAACGGCAATTTGATAGTTCACTGACCACTCGTGCCCACGGGGTACTTCAGGTGGTCACCATTTTCTTATAAGGTCCCCATTTTCTACAAAATAACAAACTGGGACTTGAAGTTCGATAATAGCATTTCGAAACAAACATGATTTTAGGAACTTGTTACTGTTCGAGTTTGAGTGCTTGAGTTTTGTCATCATGATTAGAATATAGAGAATCAGTAGAAACAAGAGGACCACTGTGATCAATACCTCTTGATTGATCAATATCAGTAGCAAATGTGTCCTCGTCAAAAAGATGAGCAATATTTTTCCTAAACAAATAATTTCCTGAGCTATCTGAGGTTATCATAATCTTTGGTGACACAGCATTCCTAGTCACTTTTTCTTGGCTGAGAAACACGTATCAAATTCTTATTCTTATTCTCATGGGAATCTGACAGGACTTGTCCACTTTCTTTTCTACAATTCAAAGTCTTTGTCGATATGTCTCAGGTACCATATATATTTTTAAACCACATCATAATCAGCACTGTGTTGCACTGACATTGACTTGTCAATATAACAAGTACACTTTATAATAATACATTTCAACGTACTATTGGTAGTAGTTATAAGTGCCATTTGGGACTCATATGGCCTCATCCATGTATTTTAACCTAAACATTTGTGGATTCAAACCGTGAATTAGTATGAAAAATTAACAGACTCAAATTGTTTATAGCCGCAAATGGGTGACCTAAATTAGGCAGTAACTTAGTAACAGGGTTCGAGATGACGTTACTCTCGGTAAGTATGGGACATTCTGTGTTAAATCTCTCCGTACGGTTAAAATGCAGGGCCCTTATAGCATTAAACAGGTTTATAGCCTCAAAAGGATTTGTGAGGTCAAAGGGTTTAAATGCAGTTATATGAGGAACTTGGGTCCAGCCATAGGAATAACATTAATCCTTCTATTTTATGTTGTGGGAGACATTTGGGAAGCAATACGGGAAATCCTATGTCCAATGTCTCCATATGGTTAAGATGAGAATGTGTTTATGGGGCAGAATGGTTTATGAGGCAGAAAGGGTTTATGGGGCAATAGGGTTTATGGTGCAAAAGGGTGTCTGGGGCAGAAAGGGTTTATAGGGCAGAATGGTTTATGGGGTCAAAGAGTAATAGGAACAGGTTGTTAAGGTTAAGTTTAAACACATATTCATACACAAACACAGACACAACAAAGACAAACACACACTTTTGGTTAAAGTTTAGCTTTTGTCAACATAGACAAACAAACAATTACATAGACATAACACACAGAAGAAGCATAAATATTTATATCATTATTGTAATGACGCTATAAATAGGCATAAACATCACCTCCCAGGAAAACTAAAATGGATGTGAATAAAATGTAATGCTAAACTTAAGAAATTGTCCCAGAATTAAACGGAAACTAAAACTACTCCGGAATATTAGATGATATTGGTTTAGACTAAAAGTAGTATTAAAATTACAAAAATGTCCCGGACTCTAGTGGAGATTGAGAAAATCTAGAATATTAATTCACTGAAAATTTAGCGGACTTGATTAGAAACTGATAGCTATCCAGAATTTTTTTGTTGTTGTTATAAATGGCCGGGACAAAGCGTAGCACTAAATTCTGAAATTGCACCATACATGAGCGGGTACTGAAAATAATCCTGAAAAATGTATAAAAAATGACCAAGACTAAAAGTAGTACTGAAATTCCGAAACTCATACCGACTTTAGTAGAAACTGAAAAGAAATTGTCAGTAAAAAAATAATTAAAGTGGAGACAAAAAAGTAAAATTACATTTCTAATCCAGCACACCACATATACAATCCAGTATCCATTTTCATTATTACTATCTATGCGTACCAGATATGAAACCAAAGACCCAGAATTTAACGGAGACTAAAGATATCTCGCAATGCTAAAGAAACAAAACTAAATATGTCATGAATAATTATAAACAATCAAACAAGCTTTAAAACAATCAAATTAAAATTCGACTCATGTTCAGTATCTCATATGTTCCTGATTATTTAATCAGAAATGGTAAAAGAACAAAATCATCAGCACCTATATGTAAGCTCAAATGAAAAGTATACATATAAAAATAATGTAATTTAATATCATATACAGAGTTACATTTGAATTAAAGAATATACATGGAGGTATATTGTTGGCCGTAGAACCATAGCATAAATGTTTTCATTGAATGAAAAAACAGTTTTAATATCAAAAGCCAAAAACGACTTGGAGAATTTTCTTGTGCTCGTGAATAATAGTGGTTTTTGCCAAGCAAATGGAAGCCTTACTAAGTGAACAAAGGTACAAGTATGTGCTGATGAAAATCACAAAAACGATTTATTATTTTCCAGAGGAATAATTACAAATCAATATTTTGGTTTCTTGTTATTTTATGGAACAAGAAGAGATTATCCGATCTTATGTTTGGGGGTCACAGCAAATTGCTTATTATGATATCTGCAACACAAAGTTAAAGTATTAGGAAAGTGATACACGGAAAGCATTAATGGCAAGTACCATCACCTCCAGTTCCGTCTGCAGCAGCATCCTAGGCCTCTACAAATGTTCAAATGAACACAACCGACCCAACCAGTTCTATTCGAATATTCTTACCCCATCCGCACATAATTCCTTACGCGCACTCTCACATCATACGACGAGCTCTACGGCAGTTTTTCATTACGCACAGCTCATACCATTTCAGTAATAACACATTCCAGTATGGGGCCAATTAAGAAACTGATGTGCCCCAGCAAGGTAAGGAAATACATTGATTTCAAGTTAAATACACTGTGTCAATTATAAATATAGAAAGAATGATGATATTAAACATCAGTCTCCAGTGTGTAAATGTAGGCTGATTCAGCAAATATATTAGAAATAGCTATATAAAAGTGCTGATACTAATTAAGAGTAAATACATGAACGTGACGTACATTTATTTCACTGTGTTAATAATAAACATAATTTCACAAGTAAACATAATAATTAGATGTTATGATTTCTTATGTGAAATATTTGCAATTTTACACAAAGAAACATTTAACGCCATTTTCTATCATTCTGAGTGTCCGTCTGTTAATTTTGTACCCTGACATCACATACTTGGCGAGTGAAGTCAGGTTGTAAATATGTTTGTCTTGGAGACACAAAATCCTGGAATAATTATACAGATCAAATAACTGCTCATTATTTCGTTTTGTAAGCAATCAAGATCTGGTTTTACATATAAAGTTCGCCTAAAAAATACTTAGAGGCTTCTAACATCCCATTGTCTCAGAAAACACACATGAGAATCTATAATGTTGGATAAGTCTTATGTAGTAACCACGATATTTTCTATTGCAAAATTAAAATATTTCTCTGGGTCCTTTTTTCTATCTTTCTAACATAGTATCAGTAATATTTTTCTACTCATCTAAGTTAGACGAATATTATGCTATGCAGTGTTTTGTTTCTTTGTTTCTTTGTCAGTGTTTCTTTGTCAATGATTCTCTCTAGTAACATAAACGTAAACAAAAGGAATTCAATTTCTCTACTTATCATTCTGTAATTGATATTTTAATTCAGAAGTAATCGTACTGGACTATAAGCAAATATTTTCCAACTCGTACTTTCTATTAAATCAGCAGATGCTATAGAGTAATTGTAGATGTTAAATCCTTAGGGAGAAGACAATTATCTGTTAAAATCTGGATGTCTTAAATAATCATCTATCTATTTACGTATACAAGAAACTGACTAGCTTCTGTACCAGTGTTTTCTTCATGCAGGTTTGGTCATTTTTTATTCGCGATTCTACTGTTCTATTTGCCTTGCAGTAGCTGGCGCCGATACATCTGTGTAGTCTGTGTAAGTTAGAAATGGTTGTGTTTAAGCATCACAGTGCTCTTTAGTTTCCATTACTGAGATATTGGCACCTCTTTCCAGCACGTAGCAAAAGAGAAGAAAATGCTATTTCGAATATTACATCCTAATTTTGGTTCCACAGATTGTAAACTTTGTTCTTATTTAATAGGACTGTGTGATACACTGAAACGTATGATTGATCGTTTCTATGCCGGGATCTGCCGTGTCCATATGTTGAGATTTAATTTGTCTGATAATATTACAAAATCTCGTAGCCGAGAAAACATTATGACCTATTACATGTAAAATAACTATTTAAATCTAGCTTCATGATGACTAGAAGAAGTGAGTGTAAAAGCATCACCTAAATTGTTGAGCATTTGAGTCACAAAATCTTGTTGACTCAATGTTGTATGTAGGCAGTGAAGTACCGTTGATAATAGTGTAGAGAGCACTGAATGAATTCCAGTAATTTGAGGGAACAATATTTTATTATTTTTTTATTAATTAGTAACCCTACCATCATTCACAACTAATGCCGGAAACATATCAAAATGTGTCACCACTAAATAAAAATATGGTGGTGTTAATGGAGAACACTTGTTAACTGTTAAGTATTCACAGGAAGTAATTATGTATTTTGAATTATTGGAGACAAATGGTGCAAATGAAAAGAGCATTAGAAAAATAAACTCATGGAGTAATTGGAGAAGAAAATAGATGATAGAACAAAGTCATATGCATTATTATGAATAATTGGAAGAACAAAGTTTGGTAGATAAAATACTTAATGATTTTGATGAGGCTTTTACATTCTAATCTTCAATTCATCTGGATGCAGTTTTAGAAAAAAAAAAAACATAGAAACCAACATTTAATGATTTATGCCATCTTTCTGATGAGAAGATAACTTATAAATATTTAGTCATTGCCATTGTTATGGTGCTAATGTTTACATTGGTAATAAATAATAAAAAACCCTACTAAAACACAGAACTGATAAATGTCATAACGACTGGAAACATACTGATTATATACATCTTAATCCATCACATCAATGTATTCAAGTCATAAGCAGGGACCTAATGTTATGATTGTTAAAGGAATAGGGAACGTACATGTTGGTTTTTAATTATTTGATTGCCTGTCTTGCAAAATTATATATTATCTTATTCCCGTACACCGTTCTAGGACCCTTTAGTTACTACAAGGAGATATTTAGGTTATTCGCGCAAGTGCCTTGAGAGATAATTAGATGCGTATCACGTGGCCGGCAGTGACGTCATAGGATCTATAGGTACCACTTAACGGAGCTAACTACGAAAATTGCTATTGTGATTCAGATAATTTCTTTTCCCTTTTGCATCATGGAAAATTGCGAGAACGATTTCCCGGACTTCTCTGTAAGCGTGAACATTTTACCGTATCAGTTTGGGCCACTTTTGAACACTAAGAACGAAGAGGGTAGTGATGATACGGCGTCAGGTTCTTCGAATGAGGAGAATATTTTGCTGAGTGAAGAAGGACGACTCGAGAACACAATATTTTGTACAGATTTATAGCATGCATTTCATATAAAAAAATGAGGAACACGCGCGTTACGTTTCGTTAAAAGAAACTGGAACTTTGTCAACTCCTGTGTATAAATTTGGAAATTTTGGTGGACCAAAATTTCGATAATCCTTCCTTAATTGCCTGAAACTTTTAAATATATCGATAGTGCGCGTTATCAAAGTAGATGCCTATAAAGCTGTATTCTAGTGTTTATATCTTGCTAAATAAAATATTTTCGATATTAAGGAGCAAAGTTATCATAAATTTTAAAAGCAATGAAAGCCACATGTAGATTTTGTAAATATAGAATTGCTGCATTGTTTCAGAGCACTGGTTCTAGTGGAAATAATGACATGCTATACATTGTAATCACAGATTTTTGTTGTTGTTCATTATTTTAGAATTCAACTACATTTACTCCTTTACACAGTGAAGCATATGTTTTCTTTTCCAAGTAAAGAATCAAAGCCCACCCAGAATACAGGAATATGATAATGAATGTCAATACATACCCAAGATCAACTCCTTCCGTAATCTATAAACACAAAAATCACGGGTCAAACGTTATCATAAGTTCCACTGAATATTAGCCTATTAAACACAATCCTACTCATAATATCACATTGACTTGGTAATGCTTACTCTAAACTTTGAAAGGCAACATACCAAGATCTAATAATGTTTTGTCAAACTTTATTTCAGTTGCAGAATCAACATGCTATTTCTAATCCGCATCTTTCCTTTTCAATGCTTAAAAAATGTTGAAAATGATTTTTAAACATTCATGATTGGTCAAAATTATGTTGTGCACTTTCCTTACAGGTGTGATTGTGGATATTGCCAAATGATGAACTCGGCAATTGAGTGCTTATGCTGTGAAGAGGTGGAGGTAATTGAGAAAAAGAAGGGTGACCTGACATGTATAACCCTCCATGAAAGTTTCATTGCAAACTGCTTAAACAGACATGTTCTGGAAGAATCCCTGTATGAACACCTGGAACATCATGGACCTTTGGATGATAATGAGCCAATACACGAGTAATTTTTCTATTCTTATACAAATTTCTTCAAAATTCCTGTTTATATATTTAATCAGATTTTCCTACACTTGTGACAATGTTTGTGACACATTTTACAAAACAAACTATACGCAAGTGTTTCAAACTTCAAAGTGTTTTCAGCTTACAACTCATGGAGGCAACATTTTTGCAGAGGGATACATTCCATTATGATGTTCAAGCTATGATGGTATTGAACTTATGAAAAGAAAACAGTTTTTAAGAACAAAATGTAACTTTTTCTTTTAAAGACTATATCCTTTTTCTTGTCTTTTCTTTGGGCTGATATCTAAACTTTTTTTACACTATATACCCTGGATTGTGCTCATGTGCCATTAATATATATATATATATATATATATATATATATATATATATATACGACTGTTTTGAGAAAGGAATACCAGGTTTGTTATAAATTGTAATAATTTTACTATGATGTTGCAGTCATGACAAAAAACATGTTGTTGTCTTATCAACTAGCTTTAAAGAATCGTCAAAAAAACAATGTACCTGAAATAAATAGAACAATTTTATGATATGGGTCATTTCACATGTATGATGTCTTATATCAAATCTATATGTATTCACTGAAGATTAATAATTTTATAAAAATAAACATAATATCAAAAGTAATTCATCCTAAGTACTAAAAGTACAATTTAGCAAGATTTACCAAAGAAGAACTATCTAACTGTTGTATGGATTTACTCTTACATGCATTCTTTATTTATTTTCAGAACATACAGACATAAAGCATATCGGCATTTTGTCACATGGATTTGGCATTGGCTAGGCAGACACAGCCGTAAAGTTCTTCCATCCTGTGTGGTTTCAAAAATCAGAGAATCATTTCCCTCAGAGGAATATGTTGGCTTCAAATATGCTACACCATAAAAATTCTAGGATTTCAAAAAGCGTGATTTGTGCTTTTGATGAGTTCATCTTTTGAAACCTGTTTATATGATGCTGTGAGTGATGGTGAATACTGAGATGCCCCTTTCTTGAACATGTATGCTTCTGTGTATGTAGGCAAGCCCTGCCTCAAGTACAGCAATGCCTGCTTCAGGAGTGCAACGTAACCTTAAAGAATAAAAATGCACGAAGATATGAAATCAATAAACATTTTAATTTTGAACTATTACATTTTCATAATGATAGAATAACCCATGTCCCAACATTATGAACTTTAATAAAATTTATTCCTTGAACTATAAATGTATTTAATTATTTTATTTATTTTCAGATTTTACTAGAGATTACTTTATTTCTTTTAATCACTTTCAGTGCCAGATTACCCATTAAGCACACTAAGCACATGCTTAAAGCACCAGCCCAATAGGGGCACCAGAAAAAATTCAAATTAAGTGTTGATGATGAAATTAATGAATTATATATGACCATTTCAATCTGCATGTATTTTGATTTATTTTTCTCTTTATCTTTTAGTAGTGTTTTTTTATTTAGTTTCACATTTGTAGGCGGGGGGTACCATAATATTTTCAGTGCTTAGGGCCCTACAAGGCCTTAAACCAGCACTGATTACTTGTTTACACTGAACAACATTTATACATTAAAAATGGCTATTGTCAATCTGCAATTGACATCAATCATCCCTGAGAAATTGTGACAGCAGCATATACACAATGACTTTGGCGTAGAAAAGGAGGATAAAGCACATAAAAGATATGCCACCAACATATTTAGTCAAAATCTTACCAAAGGTTGGGTCTACTTTGCAGCCTCCATCCCTTTCTTGCTTTTTGGATAAACAACTCTCCACCGCTCCTAGCCAGTCTTGGTCACTGCATGTGCATTGTTTGAATTTTCATTGTAGTGCAGAGCAACCTGAAGAAATAAAAGCAAAACAACCCCACTCAGAATAAAATGATCAGTGACTCTTGCTACTTACTGAACTGGTTTTACCATTAGGGTAGGCAGGTAGGGTTTTTTCAGTTTATTTTGTTAAACATTACATAGAGAATATAATGATTAATATCTAATATATAAAGTTTTTCAAAGTACTGGGCAAAACTGGCTCAATTTCATGCAATAATCAATTTCTGCAACATTTTTTTTTTAAATCACCATGGGGGAAAAAGTGCTAGGACCAGCCGACCGGAAACACTTTCTCATTTTTACCTAATCTAATTGCATACTAGTTGCCTTGCAAGCATGGATCCATAAAAGAAGTTTGTGTTCTTGGGTGCATAGTGATTCACAACATTGTGGAACACTTCTAAGCCATAAGTTTAATGTATAGGTGATAGCTTCTGGATGTCTCGGAGTATGTGAGGACTGCGAACGACTTTATCCATAAGTTTGTATGCCCTGGAGCCTAATCAAGAAAAATGATTGTGTATATGAACGAGTGTATCAGTCTATGCTTACAGTTTTGGCTAAATAAGATGAACATATTTGGTTAAATCAAAGGCGTATTGCGATTCAAGCTCTTTAAAATAAGCCCACAATATAAATAGCACTGGGTTTCCCAACCATATATATATATATATACATACACACACAAATCTCTGATTAGAAAAAAAATCTTAACTTGATAAAAATATGGCCAAATCTCGTTCTCTGTTTGGTTATACCTCACGTGTGCACAAATAGCTAGTATCAGTAACTGGATATTGAAATAGAGCAATGTAATCATATGAAAGCTTTTCTATACATATTATAGTTGTAAACATACCGTCTTTCAACCACTGTCTTTCTTCCAAAATGGGACCATGTTCACATTTGCAGAAGATGGTAGAATGGTCCTCACGCTTGTTTGTGATGTGGTTCATCAGTGATTCCCATTTGGCAACTTTAAGCTTACCATTTCCTCACAAGAAGCTGCAACCCAGTAGGCATGGTTCACTGTAGACTTGATCCACGGCGGGATCAATTCACCATCTTTCTTTTTGCAGCTGCCTCCAGCTTCTTGGAGATGCCTGAAAATGAAAAAGCATACATTCAAACAAAGGAATAATTTTGCATGGGAATAGCATCAGTAAGAAAATGACAATGTTTTCAATTAAATTCAATTCAATTTTTACAACAAATATCTATATACGCACCTTTTGCCAAGTGCCATACATCAAAATAGTGTTTGATATCCTCGCTCCTCTCTCATATATTTCTGC
>JAECUM010013666.1:0-37907 GCA_016617855.1 Megalonaias nervosa
ATATATATATATATATATATATATATATATATGTATGTATGTATGTATATGTCAAATAATTGTTTTTTTATCTTTTCATAACCCAGTTGAAATTTTGACCTTGAAAACTGGCACTCCTGCACAGACCTTCTATAAGAGACCACCTGTCTTAACAGACCACTCTTTGTTGATAGAGAGGTGATCTCTCAGATGGGTTTCACTGTACTTCACAGCACAGAAAATATCTATCCCTGCTGTGAAATATATCTTACAGACCAGTTTTCAAATTCAGGTAATAACAGCCCAGTTTTCAAAATCCAGGTAATAATTCCAGGTGCTCAAGGCAACACTATTTTACTCTATATCAAGAATTCAGTCTGTAAAGGATCATGCTCATGCATATTACACTTTTCAGATTTGTTAACAAGAAAGCTTGATTAGTACAAGCCTGAGAAGTAGAAAGAAAATAATTTAAGGAATGACATTCAAAATTTCACATATGAAATGGAATTAGTTTCATGACTTGAAGCATTAAAATAAGACTACATGGCAAATTTAATTCATTTTTTTTTAACAGTACAAAGTTTTATTTTTAAGGCATCTCTAACTTTTATGTATTTTAACAAATGTACAAAAAAATGTAAGCAATCACATTCTTCTTTATCCATCTTTATTTGGTTCCTATGCCTTTATGTATTTTTATTTGGTCAGTATGCTTTTGTGTATCTTTATTTGGTTCCTATGCCTTTATGTATTTTTATTTGGTCAGTATGCTTTTGTGTATCTTTTATTTGGTCCCTATGCTTTTATGCATCTTTATTTGGTTCCTATATATCTTTTATTTGGTCACTATGCTTTAATGTATCTTTATTTGGTCCCTATGCCATGAAAATATCAACACACAAGCAATGAAACCAAAGTCCTTTTATTCCAAAAAAACCTGGAGAAATACAAATTAACAAACATATGGTACTCCAATATTCAATTGAATATCAGACAAGTGACAAGTAATGATACAGTTAATTCTTCTTAATCAACTCAAGATACTATCATTAAAGACAATAATCAAATTTTATTTAAAAAATATCTAAATCATTTAATTATAAAATAATCAATTAGTCAATTTGAAAAAATATTTAGAAAAATAAGAAACCAGACAAAATTCAAACATCATTACATGACTAGCAGTTTCATTGCCTGAAACCTGTATAGTACACACAGTGATTATAAATGCAGGTCATAAATGAAAACTGAATCTTCTCCATGGGCAAATAAGACATTCCATATTAATTTTCACCTTGTGGAGATATTGTAAAAGTTGTTATTCATGTAATTTTTCAATTTTCACTATTTCATTTCAATTTGTATGCATGAGTTTAAAAGGTCTATGTGTGTATATGTGTGTCTCTATATATATACTCATACCATGTATGTATGTATGTATGTATGTATGTATGTATATATGTATGTATGTATGTATAACAGCCTATCAGCACAATACTCCCTATTAAGTGTCAATTAAAAGTCTAATAAGGTAAAGATAAAGAACTGCCCCAGAAAGCATCAGGAAGATAAACCATTTCAAATGTAAATATGTAGTACTCCAAAATAAAACAAAGAATGTAAAGGTGCTAAATGGTATATATAAAAAAGATAAAGGTGAAAAATACAAAATCCTCAAAATATAAAGTCTAAACTTGTTTTATACCATCAACCTCCCTCCCTCTAAACGATAAACAACTTCTGTCTCACAGGGTGAAGTCAATTCACTCAACAGAAATGTATTCTGTCAGTGAAAACAGGCAAAGTATGCACTATGGTTGAGGTTCACCCAACAGGAAGTATGCATGAATCAAGAATGTGTGTCTTAGACCCAAAAGGCACAATGTACCACCTCATTCCTTCAATCTGTTCCATGAAGGATGCCATTCTCAATTGATGAGTTTGATGTTCTAAAGCTTCACACTCAATGAATTTACAGATATTACATGATAGAATTACAGTGACCCCTAACTATAACACCATTTTATGGAGCATTAAAAAAAACCCAACACAATAGCACATCAAGTCACTTTATAGTGGAACACAGTATACATAGTATTAGTATAATATAATGTAACCAAGTCCATGACTATACCCACCCTATACAAGGGCCAGCATTGTACAAAGGTACCTTATAGTGAGGGAATAAGGTACATAGGGATGTCACCTTATACTGGGGTACATTAAAGATAGTACTGCTATTACAAAATGTAATAGGATCCATGACCATACCTGCTTTATAAAATGGAATGTTATACTGAGGTGTCTTATAGTGAGGGGTCACTTTATGTCACAGCAGATCTGTGTCTACACTCATCACAGTCATGTGCATGTTACAGAAGATTAAATACAACAAATGTACTAGTTTTGTCAACCGAAATTGAATTAACATGAGTGGCTTGTGTAATGTAATGATAAATAAAAAAACACACCATGATGTGGTAACCTGAAGAAAAAAATATCCTCCCCTTAATATAAAAACACTTGACAAGTAAGTAGAGCCAAAGCTGTGACACTCAAAGTAAGATTTATCACATAGTGAAAGATGTCAATTCAGAAACAGCGTGCAGAAGATTTCAAGCAACTGTGTAGCAGTTATTTCCCTTTACTAAAAGGAGTTTTTGACTGGAGCCTTACCTGGATGGTGCATTCTGATCAATACTTAAAATAAATGGAATACATTAAATTTGGATATTGAGAGAAACTGAGAGAGATTAATTAGAGATATATCTATACAATGTAGATAACCCCAAAAATATGATCCAAAAGAAAGTAATGTAACCCTAGTCAAACAGGTTCTGAGATACCAACCCCAATCGAACAGGTTCTGAGATGCCAACCCAAGTCAAACAGGTTCTGAGATAACAACCCTAGTTAAACAGGTTACCCTGAGATGCCAACCCTAGTCAAACAGGTTCTGAGATACCAACTCTAGTCAAACAGGTTCTGAGATGACAACCCTAGTCAAACAGGTTCTGAGATGACAACCCTAGTTAAACAGGTTCTGAGATGACAGCCCTAGTCAAACAGGTTCTGAGATGCCAACCCCTGAGCATGCTCATTATGAACACTAGCCATAATTCTGTGGAATCTAGGCAGCCTGTCCAGAACAGATAATATGTTTGTTAAAGATAAAAAACTACAGTTATATTACATCTTCCTGTAAGCCTATACATATCTATATACAGTTAGGAACAATGAAGGTCTAGTCATAATAAATGGTAACTCCATTTCTTCATTTCCAGAACCATCAATTCCTCCTTGAACAGTTCTCTGAGCAAAACAATAACTATCAACACCAGTCCTCGTTAATTATCTGCATTTTTCTTTTCTTTTCATCTCTGCTGCTATTTTTTCACTGACTTACAGTCTAAAGATAATCACTGACAACTGGTTCCTTGTTATATACATAATGTCATTGATAATGAGAAACTAAATACCATGTACCAGTCTATGATATTAGTGCTGTCATATATTTGTACCTATCTACGTCCAGGGGTCAGTTTAGTTGCTGGCCCACAGGCCCAGGGCCTGTGGGTTCTGATGATTGACAGTTAATATAGGCAGGTGCAGGCCCATGGGGATAGTTAAAGTTTGCAAGTTCTTATTAAACAGATTCTATTAAATCATACAATTTCACCTGACATATTTTCTGATGCCATAATATTACATTTTTGTGAGCGTACTTTTTTAATATTGCCATTTATCAAGTTAATGAAATAAATTATTTGTTTGATTGGGAGGGCCAGGTGATTTTTGGCAGGGCCATTCGATTTCCTTGTGAGCTGGCACAACTGGCTAATGGAAAAATCTGCATTAAGTCAAGACCTGTTGTGTTCACATTTAAATTACTGCCACACAAAATTCTGATTTTCCAGAAATTTATCATCATAGTTCAGAATGCAAATGTTCAAAAAAAATTTGCAATAATTGTGAAAAATATGTAATTGCTGGCATTACTGCAGGCCTATAAGTCATTTGCCTAGGACTTCTTAATGTACAGCCTCATTGCAAAACTTGCTCTTAATCCATCAACTTATTCAAAAGCTACTCAGCAGAAAAATAAAATTTGTGATTGGCAGGATGAGACATGATGGACATATATAGGTAGCATTATATGATCCCTCCACAGATATGGCATGATGATGATGTTATTTTTGGTTTAATGCCATTTTCCAGTACATGTTACATTGCAGTATATCTATTGGAGGAAGAATTGGGGAAAATCCCATTAACAACCATTAACACATGGTAAGCTCCTAACAAGCTTAGTTACATACCCACTTTGGCCAAGCCTGAGACTCTAACTCATTCGGCCAGGGGTGAGATGGCAGTAATCAGCAATGGCAAGCACTTTTGACCTCTCAGCCACCCTAGGCCCCAATGGCAGGATGAGACAAGATGAATGTATATCGGTAACATTAATATACCCACTCCACAGATATGGCAGGATGAGATGTAATGCACATGTATGGGTAACACAACATGTCACCTCAATAGCTATGTCAAAATGGGATGTGATGGACATATATGGGTAACTCTCTAAACCTCACATAGATATGGCATGTATGTGAATAATGCTCTACACCCCTCCCCCAGATATGGCATTATGGGACATGATCAACATATGGATAAGATCTATACCCCCTCCCCATAGATATGGCAGTATGGGATGATGGATGTATATGGGTAACACTCTATACCCCCATAGATATCACATGATGGAACATGATGGATATAAATGGGTAACACTACACGTCCCCCACACCCAGATAAGGCAGTATGGGACATGATCAACATATGGATAAGATCTATACCCCCTCCCCATAGATATGGCAGTATGGGATGATGGATGTATACAGGTAACACTCTATACCCCCATAGATATGGTATGATGGAACATGATGGATATAAATGGGTAACACTACACGTCCCCCACACCCAGATATGGCAGTATGGGACATGATCAACATATGGATAAGATCTATACCCCCTCCCCATAGATATGGCAGTATGGGATGATGGATGTATATGGGTAACACTCTATACCCCACAGATATCACATGATGGAACATGATGGATATAAATGGGTAACATTACACGTCCCCCACACCCAGATAAGGCATTATGGGACATGATCAACATATGGATAAGATCTATACCCCCTCCCCATAGATATGGCAGTATGGGATGATGGATGTATATGGGTAACACTCTATACCCCCATAGATATCACATGATGGAACATGATGGATATAAATGGGTAATACTACACGTCCCCCACACCCAGATATGGCAGTATGGGACATCATGGATGTATATGGGTAACACTCTATACCCCAATAGATATGGCAGTATGGGATGTGATGGATGTATATGGGTAACACTCAATACAGTGCCCCCATAGATATGGTATGATGGAACATGATGGACATAAATGGGTAACACTACATGTTCCACAAACCCAGATATGGCAGTATGGGATGTGATAGATGTATGTGGGTAACACTCTATACCCCCATAGATATGGCATGATGGAATATGATTGACATAAATGGGTAATGCTACATGTTCCCCACACCCAGATATGGCAGGATGGGACATGCTGGATGTATATGGGTAACACCAAATGTCCTCTCTGATATAGTAAAATGAAACTTGATGTATGTACGAGTAACACCACATGCCACCTCCATAGATATAGCAGATGCAAGAGAGGATGAGAAAGAGTCAAAATGACAGATACTCACAATCAGACAGACAGGTCATAATAATTATAATCTGACTACAATGGGAACCAAAACTGCAAATCGGGGAATTCTATGTGTACAACAATAACAGCAACTGTTCAAAAGATTTTGAGAAGAAAAAAAAAGTTTTTTTATTTATTTTAGTAACAGTGGCCATATTGTTGATTTTGTGGCAGTATCATTTTTCATGATTTTGTGGCAATATCATTTTTCATGATTTTGTGGCAATATCATTTTTCATGATTTGGTGGCAATATCATTTTTTATGATTTTGTGGCAATATCATTTTTCATGATTTTGTGAAAATGAAATTATACGATGGTTCATGGTTTGTGGAAGAGGTTCTATTGTTTTCACAGAAGATTCCTTGGATCTCTAAATTTGTGGGTAAGTACCAAAAACCCCACAAAAAAACTTGTACTCCATGAAAAACAAAGAATATACACAGTACTTTAAATCTAGCATGGGCTGAAACAACTGGGCCCTAAACATAAATGCCCTGACTCCATGTGACACAGGTCAAAGACAAAACAACAAAAATTGGGGGTGATTGCCAGAAGGTGGCTTTCATGGCATCATCCAAATAAGAATGAGTCAAAAAGGCCAAAGGTACATCAATAGCCTTGGCCTCATTGGCTTTTATTTTCATGGAAGAAAAATAACTGAGTAAGAGACAAGCCCCATTAAAAGTCTGAACAATCCACCTTGAAATGGTGGCTTCCAAAATAGCACAGGTTCATTTCTCTTGATCTTGACAAAAATGTAAAGCTAAACAATTAATCATCCCCAGTACTTTTACCACTAAGATAAGAACAGGAGCTATTAAAGGCAGCTGATTTTTGGTAGTCACTGAAACTTCCACACTTAGCATCATAAATCTTGAAAAATGATTGCCTTCTAGCCTGGGTGATGTATTTGGCAACATTGCTCAAAACCTGGCAGAGAGACTGTTTGATACGAAATAGCAAGAAGATGAACAACCTGAGGCATATTGTGCAAGAAGGGCCCTCTGTACTGTAAAAGCAGATCCCTCCAAGTGGAGCCCCCTGTACTGTAAAAGTAGATCCCTCCTCGGTGGTAACTCCCTGGGATCATCAACCACTAAAGCAAGATTGCTGGGGTCACAGGATTTTATTAGTATAAGTCAAGGGTGGGCAAAATATTGCCCATGACCTGTTTTTGTCAATTAATTTACATCATATAGTGACTTTAAACATCGCTTATCTGGCCTGTACCCTGGAGCAAGTTGCCTGGTCTAAGTCCTGACTGTGAGGAATTCTGAAAAGTGGGAAGGTGTCAACCATACAGTTGATCCCACCCTAGACTTAAGGCATCCACTGCAGTTGCCTATGCCTGGTCTAAGTCCTGACTGTGAGGAAGCTGAGAGATTATTCTGAAAAGTGGGAAGGTGTCAACCATACAGTTGATCCCACCCTTGACTTAAGGCATCCACTACAGTTGCCTATGCCTGGTATAAGTCCTGACTGTGAAGAACATGTGAAAGGTGGGATGGTGTTGCCACACAGTTGATACCACCCTAGACTGAAGACATCCACTGCCATGCCTTCTCGTTTAACATTGGAGAGACATAAATAGTCAGCTTTTTTCTCCACCACATTGCAAACAAGTCTACCATTTGCTTTCTGCAAAGATGAAAGAGTGTCTCTGTTGGTGTAGAGACCATTCTGTGAAGACTGCTCTCCAATCTGGATGTTTGCCAGAACAATTTTCTCGCCCAGAATATGGCATACTCTGAGAGTGATCTCCAAAGCTGTCCAATAGAGGAGGTTCCAGACTTTCAATCAGTGAGATGGGGCTTTCTATAGCACCTATGACACACGGATGTCTTATCTGGCTGATGCTCCCATCAAGTACTTAAAAAAGATTTCTTGTTCATGTGAAGGGAAGATTTACCATGATACCACATGCTCTGCAAGACTAACCATCAGTCTACAGGTGAGCACCCAGCCTGATTCAGGAATTGGTGTAATGGAAGGAGTGAGATTTTGGTGTATAAATTGGTCACTCCAGTCAGAAACATGTCCTGATTTTTCCACCAATTCATGTTCTGTGAAATTTGGATCTTAAGGAGATCTGAATGGACTAAGGGGTTCTTGAAAGATTTCTGGTTGCTACATGAAATAACTGGAGAGGCCACATATGAAACCTTCCTAAGGGAACCAAGTCCAGGGGTCAAGCTAGACTTGAATTATAGGTAGAAGTGACTTCTCCTTTTTGACAGAACATGGAAAAATGAGAGCTCAACAAGGAGAAGTGGAAGTGAAGCAAGAAACGCTCTATATATATATATATATATATATATATATATATATATATATATATATATATATATATATAATGTGTAAGCCTCTTATTTAAATTATGCCCTCTATTTACCAGTATTCATATTTGCATTTTACATTGGATTAAAGCAATACGTTATTTTCAAGTAGAAAACTTTCTGAGTTATTTTGGTCATATGACTTTAAAAGAGAATATTATAAGCTACATTGTAACAAAGTTTAACTGAGTAACCAGATTACATTATTGTAATGATCGCAAGTTAGTAAATATGCTTAATCAACTACCCTTAATCAATCTTTTTCTACTTTCTAAAAGTTCACAATAATGGCACTTGAAAGGTTTCTAAATGCATCTGAAACAACCCCTGTACCATGTACATGATGTCAAATGCACACGTGTCTTCCGATCATACTTTTTGTCCTAATTTCTTTGCTGTGGATAAAACATTACCGTAACTATTCATACATAACACACTAAAATGCATAAAATTACTGACACTGCTCCTTTATAGTTGGTATATGAACTACACCCTTCTCTCCAACCGAATCAACACAGACTTGTGAGTGCATCTATTTTTAGAAGGAGTGTTTTTGTATTGTAACCACTCACTTGATATAGCTTCATCACAACAGTCCATTGATAGGGTTGTAAATTTATGGTTTTATTATTTGCCTATGTACTTGTAGTAATTTTAGGCACTGGTTAAATAGTATTTGCTTCGCTGCTTTTGCCCTTATTTTCACAAATATGAGTCAAGCCAGAAAACAACATTGATCTGACATCGTTTCTCACAAATTCCACACCATATCGTTGTCCCATATGTTTCTAATCTACATAATTGCATTTGAAAGCTATATGTTAAGTAACATAATACCTACGCTTTGCTTTCCATGAATTGTATATTTTTCTGAATATATTTGCCCAAAGATTTACGAAAACAGACAAATTAATCTAATAAATTGGTACTTCCCAGACACAGCGATGTCCGCCATTATTTCCTCATTACTGGTGCATTTACAGTTTCAAGCTAATTTTATTACGAAATAGTGTACAAGAGGCAGTTAAAATATGCAGACAAAACTGATTCAGTCCTTAAAACACAAATTGCTATTTACATAGTATTATTAAAGTTTCAAAACACAAGTTTGTATGTTTTTATGATCAAAGGATAACATGCTGAAATCAGGCAGTGATAGTTGCTAACTTACTTGGGAAATGGTTAATGGTCAATCAGCTATCAAAACACATGCCTGTGAATGTGCAAGAGTTTGTTGGAGTAATTGATATCAACACTTGCTACAGATGGTTTGATGAATACATTTTGCTACAATACAACACTAGAACTAACCTGGCTAAGGCGAGGAGGCATCTCCAAACCTACGGTTATTAAATGTACTTCTAAAAAATCACAAGGTGAAGCCATTTTCACATTCCTAACAGAAGGCGAAGTTTACAAATTTTAGGCGACTTAGTCACCCACTTCACCTGATAGCATGACCCCTGCAGGTCTGCTGTTGGATTCAAAATCATATGGAATATGAAGCAGAGGTAAGAGGACAATGAAGTCTTCCCATCCAGTCTTGCTGTGAGAGCAAGTATTTGTGAGGTTATGTCTGTCATCCTTTCCGATACATCCCTACTTTCAAGGATGTACAGCTCTTGCCACAGGATACAAGTTAGGACTGGTGGAATTAAATGGGGGTCCTAGAAAGAGGTGATTGGTCCTGAAAGCAAAGCCAGTATCCCTCCTTTATTGTGGAATGGACCCATAGATTGTCCACGAGGTCTGACCAAGCCTCTGAAGAAAGTTCCAATCTGACACCTACTAAAACAACCAGAAGAGAAGTACTGAACGTGAGACAGATTAACTCAAAGGATGATTGTCTCCCTCCTTAGGGACAAGGGAGGGGTGTGTAGACTTCCTCCTCTGGTGGCTCTGGCAATTTCATCATGAGAATGAGGGGCAGAAGGAATTTTAAACTGGGTCTGACAGTACTGTTGGTTTCCCTGCTGAAAATGTATTGGAGGGGGATCCATGAATCTTCCAGGACGGGTGTACTGCTTTGATGGTACTATGGCCAGGAACTGGTGTTGCTTATTCCTCAAATCTTTTAAGGCCATCAATCCATGTTGCCGTGTCAAAGTTGTACATGCTGTCATGCTAGAACAGAAGGCATAGCCAACTTATCATTGGGTGGTAGGAGTCCACAAGTCCATTAGGGCTAGCAGGAACATTAAAAAAACAGCGATATCAGCCCAATTTCATCCCACATTAAAACTTGGAACCTATTTCCCTCAGTTAATACAGAAACACAGGGAAAGGGGGTCAGTCAAACCACTCTCTTTCCTCTATACCAGTGGTCAAAACCTGATGTCCAGTGCTTAACACTTGGTACATGATGCTCTGTGCTCAGTGACCAGAGATTGAAAACAGGAGATTGGTACAAATCATACCTAATGGCTGCAGACTAGTGTCCAGTGATCTGTGATTGCAGATGTTCAGTGTCCAGTACCCTGTGTTCATGGCCCAATGCTCAGTGACAGACCTTCTATGACTGTCACATGACATTATTTCCCAGTGACCGCTGATGGGCTTTCAATGTCTGTCATTTAACATATTACCCAGTGCCTGGTACCATACCCCAGGTGACACATTACCCAGTGACCTGTGCCCAGTTTTGGTGACCTAGTGCCTAGTGAGTGGTGGCTAGTGCCTGGTGAGTGGTGGCTAGTAGGTGCCTGGTGAGTGGTGGCTAGTAGGTGCCTGATTACAGGTCACAGTGCAATAATTATTTGGACCATGTGGAACTTATTGGGGACTCTCTTTTCAGGACTCTGATGAATGAGAGTCCATTGATTTAGACTGTGCTTCCATTACATCAGGAAGGCAGAACTCACTGCTGGGTGCTGGCCACTTCCCTCTACAGGGAAGTGCAGAGGATCCCTCCCTTGCACAGACTTCCTTTCATGTGTCATTGATTCCACCCCTGTGAAATCATACTCTGGCAAGAGTCAAGGAACCCTCCTTGTGACTTCCCTAAATCACAAACTGCTGTAGACCCATCATGAGAATGTTAATGATCTTCCAATGACAATGAGGACAAAGCTAGTCTTTTTTCCTGGCCTTGTTGGCATGATGACTTCCAGCCAAGTCTGACACCATATCAGACAAAGACTGCATATACACACAGTCCATGCTAAACAGGTAGGGGGTAGGGGTGTCTCTTGTAGTCTTGTATGACTGCATTTACCAATATTTTGCAGTAAAATGAATGCTGAAAGTAAACACAAGAAAAATACAAAACAATGAACTAGAACAAGAACTGGCTAGGTAATACATACCCCAAAACTGGTTATTAAAAGAGGAATGATAACCCAAAAAGTACCACTTCAACAACAAGGCACTCAAAACCATCACAAAAGGGGCACAGGTACATGAACATTATGCAACAACTGTAGAGAAAATAGTAAATACAAAATGGAACTGATTGACAGTAACAATGCCAAAACACCAGAATGATGAAATAATGTGTGCCCATGAGACATGACATCTGCATAATGTCCAAGAAAATAATGGCAATAGTCCAACTGTCAGAAGCTGACTAACGTATCTGGCTAGGACTGCGCTGTTTTTTTCAAAACTTAGACCTCCAATTACTAAGTACCAATTACAAATTGGAGGATGGAATAATCTTAGACTGAGTACTAGAACCAGGAAAATAAAGCAATGCAAAAATAACAGGTAATGTATTACTTCTATTAAAGTCAATGGTACCAGTCCTTATGAACCAATTGTTCAGGTTTCAAATAATTTCCACCACTAATAAATATCCTCCCTAAATACAAGCTTAACAAAGTCTTAAAGCTGATGCTGCTGCAGCAATCATTATAGAAAGGGTGAAACTCATACCATGCCTATGCTTAAAGTCAATAACCCAGGCATCAAGAAATTTGTACCATGCTGATGCTAATGAAGTCACTAACCAAGGCATCAAGAAACTCATACCATGCTTATGCTAATGAAGTCAATAACCAAGGCATCAAGAAACTCGTACCATGCTTATGCTAATGAAGTCAATAAGCCAGGCATCAAGAAACTCGTACCATGCCTAAAGTCAATAACCCAGGCATCAAGAAACTCGTATCATTCCTATGCTAATGAAGTCAATAACCCAGGCACAGAAAAACTTTACCATGCCTATGCTTAAAGTCAATGACCCACGTATCGAGAAACTAATACCATGCCTATGCTAATGGAGTCAATAACGCAGGCATTGAGAAACTCATACCATGTATGTGCTAAATGGAGTCAATAACCCAGGCATCAGGAAACAGTGTCCTAAAAGAAGATATTGTTACAAAATCCTATATTGCATATACAAGTTGCTACCAAACTAATGAAATACATGACTTGTGTATGATGCATGGAACAACACTATAATTTCTTGTCACATTAACTAAAAACTGATGGATAAAAGAATGGATAATTCATAAAAATTATATTCTAGCCTATTTCATGAGGATCTTTATAAAAGCAATGCTGGTATATACTGAATTAGCCAGCAGTACATGTCTAAAGAAGTACTGTATACATTTGAAGCAAAATTTAAGTTAATGACATCAAAATTTTCAAACTTACTTCTGTCTAAGATTTAGTGCTGCCATCTGGTCAGTAGCAATAATCAGTGTCTTGGAGATACTGGAGTAGTGACATGCCTGCAAATCACCCCGAATTTTGTGCCCCTTGGGCCGAACTGTTAACAGACATGTATGGTCCTGTATATCCCAAACCTGGAGAAAAATGGCAGTAGATGGATTGATAAGTCGGATTTTTGTTTAAAAATGGGACACCACCTTAAGGCTACAAGGGGGACTTTACTACACCATATTAAAGCTACAAAGGGGACATTATTACAACATCTCAAGGCTACAAAGAGGACATTATTACACCAGCTTAAGGCTATAAAGGAGACATAATTACACCATATTAAGGCTACAATATGGACATTTATTACATCATCTTACGGCAAAATAGGAACATTATTACACTGTCTTAAGGCTACAAAACGGATATTATTACACCATCTTAAGTCTACAAAGGGGACATTATTACACCATCTTAAGGCTACAAAGGGGACAGTATTACACCATCTTAAGGCTACAATGGGGACTTTATTACACCAACTTAAGGCTAAAAAGGGGACATTATTACACCAACTTAAAGCTACAAAGGGGACATTATTACATCATCTTAAGAGAAAAAATGGGACATTATTATACCGTCTTAAGGCTACAAAGGGGACATTATTATACCATCTAAAGGCTACAAAGGGGACATTATTACACAATATTAAGGCTACAAAGAGGACATTATTACACCAAATATAAAGCTAAAATGTACACATTATCCCATAATTTAAGGTAAAAAAATTCATTTTTGTTCATTTTACTTATGCCATAATACTTTACATGAACTGGTCCCTTATTCATGAGCATCCATTGACCTTCAATAAGCTATGTTATATGAGTTTAATCTAAATATGCAATCTCTAGAGGACATTTCATACATATCATCCTTAATTATTTATCCACATTTCATGCATATCGTCCATAATTATCTCTCAACATTTCATGCATATCGTCCATAATTATCTATCCACATTTCATGCATATTGTCCATAATTATTTCTCCACATTTCATGCATATCGTCCATAATTATCTATCCACATTTTATGCATATTGTCTATAATTATCTATCCACATTTCATGCATATCATCCATAATTATCTATCCACATTTCATGCATATCGTCCATAATTATCTATCCACATTTCATGCATATCATCCATAATTATCAATCCATGTTATGAGACCATAACTGTTGAGAATTCGCAAAAAGCAGGCATACCCGTAAACATTTATCCGTGGAAAAGCTAAATATTCTATTTTCCTCTTCTGCGATACACAAGAAGAAAATGGGAGCTCCATGACCTCGTAACATCGCTGTTGGTTTCCTATAAAAGAAAAATTTCAAGCTAAAAATATTTTAAATCATCATAGCAGTGTCTGTCCATTTTTAACATTAGCATAGCAGTGTCTGTCCAGTTCTAACATCTGCTAAGCAGTGTCTGTCCAGCTTTAACATCTGCACAGCAGTATCTGTCCAATTTTAACATCAGCATAGCAGTGCCTGTCCATTTCTAACATTAGCATAGCAGTGCCTGTCCATTTCTAACATTAGCATAGCAGTGTCTGTCCAGTTCTAACAGCACAGCAGTGCCTGTCCATTTCTAACATTAGCATAGCAGTGTCTGTCCAGTTCTAACATCAGCATAGCAGTCTGTCCAGTTTTAACATCAGCATAGCAATGTCTGTCCAGTCTTAAAATCAGCATAGCAGTGTCTGTCTTGTTTTAATCAGCATATCAATGTCTGTCCAGTCTTAAAATCATCATAGCAGTGTCTGTCCAGTTTTAACATCAGCATAGCAGTGTCTGTCCAGTTTTAGAATCAGCATAGCAGTGTCTGTCCAGTTTTAAAATCAAGCATAGCATTGTCTGTCTTGTTTTAATCAGCATAGCAGTGTCTGCCCAGTTTTAACATCAGCATAGCAGTGTCTGTCCAGTTTTAGAATCAGCATAGCAGCATCTGTCTTGTTTTAATCAGCATAGCAGTGTCTGCCCAGTTTTAACATCAGCATAGCAGTGTCTGTCCAGTTTTAAAATCAAGCATAGCTGTGTCTGTCTTGTTTTAATCAGCATAGCAGCTACTGTCCTGTTTTAATCAGCATGGCAGTTACTGTTCTGTTTTAATCAGCATGGCAGTTACTGTTCTGTTTTAATCAGCATGGCAGCATCTGTCCAGTTTCAAAACCATCATAGTCTGTCCAGATTTAAAATAATCAGAGAAGTCTGTATGTTTCAAAAATTATCAAGCAGAGTCTGTCAATTCTGTTAACAGCATATACTCGAGTACAAGTTGGATCCAAGCAAAATAATCGCATAATATGCCAGTAGATGAGGATCTATGATGTTCATTCTACACCACTCCCTCTACAGCTAAGGCCCTGTTAACTTGCACCACTCCCTCTACAGCTCAGGCCCTGATAACTTGCACCACTCCCTCTACAGCTCAGGCCCTGATAACTTGCACCACTCCCTCTACAGCTCAGGCCCTGATAACTTGCACCACTCCCTCTACAGCTCAGGCCCTGTTAACTTGCACCACTCCCTCTACAGCTCAGGCCCTGATAACTTGCACCACTCCCTCTACAGCTCAGGCCCTGATAACTTGCAAACCTGCTTATAATGTGGGGCCAGGCATGCATCCCATTTTTTATACCTGAGAATACCAAATAATCAATCCCTGTTTGTTGAACAAGAAAATCGTGATCAAAATTGGTAACTGAAACTCTGATATATCGCTCATTTTAACACTGAAAATGGTAGATAGGACCTGAAAATTTTAATCAATATTATGAAATTATCAACTTTTAATAAGAAGTCATATATTTTTGTTACATTTTCTTTCCAAACTGAATTCTTATTTCCCCATAAATAAATGATATTCAATGAAATTTTGATAAGTGCAAATGTCACTTCTAGTGGAGGCAGTATTTTAATAAATAAATACCAATTAAGTAAGTTTTTTATCAAGTGAAATTTGTGTTTGAGTTCTATCTTTAAATTTGGTTTAAGTGTAATCATAAGTGCAATGTGTCCACTTGTAAATGTGAACTGTGTCAATCTACGATAACAGCTATGCCTGGAAGCATTTCTTTCTGAACCCAATTAAATGCTGACCGGGTTTTGATATCTGACTTGTGGAAGTATTTGTTCTACTGCTTCACTGAATTTAGGATTGCCATAACTTCCTATTTTTGGGAGATCCCTCAGTAACTCACGCCACTGCCTATAGTGCAGTCTATGTTTTTGGACCCTGTTGTGTGCGAGTTATCGAGGGAGAGGTGTACTGATTTGTCCTAATTTGGTAGTGCATAATGTATCAGCAGATCAGGATCTGGGCTGTTCGAATGATTAGTCCTATAATTATGGTGGCACATAATGTGCTAGCAGATAAGGGTCTATGTTGTTTGTCTGACTGATCAGTCATAATTTGGTAGAACATAATCTTATAGCAGATCTAAATCTATGTTGTCTGGAGCTGGATCCAACTTATAATTGAGTATATATGGTACACTGACAATTATGATAGATTATCATGGTTATATATCATACATTGACAATTTTGACAGATTATCATGAGTATTACTCTGACAATTATGACAGATTATTATGGGTATATATCATACACTAACAATTATGACAGATAATCATGAGTATATAGTATATTGACAATTATGACAGATTATCATGGGTATATATCATACAATAACAATTATGACAGATAATCAGGAGTATATATAGTACATTGACAGTTATGACAGATTATTATGAGTATATATGGTAACAAAAATGTAAGCACTTTTTTAGGCTTTATTTATGTCAACTGTACTTTTATGATATCTTAGATGGACAAGGTTTTGAGGAAAATGATGACTGATCACCATGTATCCCTGCAAATGTCAGAACTGGGGATCAAAGCTAAGACAGCAATGGTACAGAATGAACACATACCACTGCACTATATTAGGCCCCTTGGAATCTAAACTCTTTATTCTGTACAGAACTAGAAAGGTATCCTGTGGACACAGATGACCCAATAATAAGGTGCAAATGAAGATACCTTGGTTCTAGCTGCACAATCCAATTTCCATGTAAAACAGGACCATAACTCACTGTTAGTAACAAATTAAAGTTGAATGACATCATTTTATTGTTTACAGCCCCATACTAATTTTGGTTTCAATACACTAACTACTTCAAAAGTTAATGGGCAAAGGATGGCAACAGCCAATTACTAAGTCAAATGAGTTGTAAAATTCTGTCAAATTCATGACAGAAAGAAGTCCAACAGAATCCAACTTAGACGACCTTGCAACAAAATTTGGTTTGAATCTATGAAGTCCTTCAAAAGTTATCTAGCAGAAACAAAACTGGTTTATGGATGTATACAATGCGTGATGGAGCATGTGTGGCTTATGGATGTATGCAATGCTTGGTGGAGTATGTGTGGTTTATGGTTGTATACAATGCATGATGGAGCATGTGTGGTTTATGGATGTATACAATGCGTGGTGGAGTATGTGTGGTTTATGGTTGTATACAATGCGTGGTGGAGTATGTGTGGTTTATGGTTGTATACAATGCGTGGTGGAGCATCTGTGGTTTATGGATGTATACAATGCATGATGGAGCATGTGTGGTTTATGGATGTATACAATGCACTGTGGAGCATGTGTGGTTTATGGATGTACACAATGCATTGTGGAGCATGTGTGGTTTATGGATGTATACAAAGCGTGATGGAGCATGTGTGGTTTATGGATGTATACAATGCATGATGGAGCATGTGTGGTTTATGGATGTATACAATGCATGATGGAGCATGTGTGGTTTATGGACGTATACAATGAGTGGTGGAGTATGTTTGGTTTATGGTTGTATATAATGCGTGGTGGAGCATGTGTGGTTTATGGATGTATACAATGCGTGGTGGAACATGGGTCACTTAATATGACAGCTCTACAGAATAAGGGGTGGGCATAAAACTAAGCACCTGCACTGGACCATGGATATAATTGGTGGTGGTTCCTCTTGAAAACCAAACTTACCCTGGTACATAAGGATTCCAAAGCCTCACTATTCTATCCATACCTGAAATAAAAATCCAAGTAAAATCTAATATCAATGCGAGCCCTCATAAATGGCACAGAAGGACCAAATCTTAGTAGCCCTCATAAATGGCACAGAAGGACCAAATCTTAGTAGCAAAACTGATCTGATAAGTTTGTTAACATATCCCGACTAGAAATGAAACACCCGAGTTTTGTAGCATGCAAATGGTATGAAGCATGCAAGTGATAATAAATGTAGTACATGACGTTATCATTAAATTTTGCATTCAGTTCTAGAATATTTGATGGCTGATTTCCTAGAGTTATTGTCTCGATTAAAATAATTTTGTATAATGCAAACAAAACAAGAAAAATAAAAAATGGCCTCTTGCTATGTCAGAATTGTGTAAATATTTCACCTGACAGTTGTGCAAAAGTCAAGAAACAGTTTTCAAGATATGAATGTTAGAATGTCATAATTTTGTATAAAATTCTGTTGCAAAAGTTAAATGAAATATGACATTGTAGCATTCATATCTTGAAAATATGCATGAAACACCTGCTTTATTTACACACTACTAATTGTGAAATGATTTTATTCTATTTAGCAATATTGTGGAATGTAAAGTACACATTTAGCATTATTGTGGAATGTAACTGCTAAATAAATGTTTTTCTTACTGAAGATGAAATTTGTTTGCAATGAATTCCACTGTAAATTAAAAAAAATTACAAATATCTACCCATTGGTTGGTAACTGCTTCTACAGGTGGAAGAAAATGTGCTCTTAAAATATGACATTTTCTTTACGGATGCTTATTCTTTAGCAAGCACAGATAGAACTCTATTAATGACTGTAATGAACATTATTACCCTTTCATTCAGTAGCAGGCATCGTGAAATTAGTGACAAGATATGTTCGAAGAAAATCTCAGACTTATCAGACAAGATATGTTCAAAGAAAATCTCAGAATTATCAGACAAGATATGTTCCAAAAAAATCTCAGAAATGTCCAACATGCTAGGACATACCTCCAGTGACAATGATGTTCTTTGCTTTGGAGAAGTCAAAACACTTGACCCCCTTGTACACCTTGAAGACAGACTGGTCAGACTCTAGACGATGCCGTACATTGAGGTGACTAAACTGTCTTTTCTGGGGCTTCTCCTGACCTTGGTTTAGATCCTTGATGCCCTTCAACTGCTGTTCTATATGAGTGCTTCCTGTTGTGCAACCTGGTTACAAAAATGTTAATAGTTACTTTCAGTATCAGGTTTTATGGATATACAACGATAGATTTTATTACAATAAATCTTAAAATGGTTTCTAAATATAAGTTATTTGCTTACAAAAATGAAGTTTCACTGAATATAAAACCAGATTTGTGTCATAATCATGAACCCCACTTCCATGAATGACAATGAAGCCCACCTTCAATATCTAAAAATATGTGCCATGACCATGAAGCCAACCTTCGAGATATAAAAATATGTGCCACGACCATGAAGCCCACCTTTGATATCTAAAAATATGTGCCATGACCATGAAGCCCACCTTCCATATCTAAAAATATGAGCCACGACCATGAAGCCCACCTTCCATATCTAAAAATATGTGCCACAACCATGAAGCCCACCTTCCATATCTAAAAATATGTGCCACGACCATGAAGCCCACCTTCAATATCTAAAAATATGTGACACGACCATGAAGCCCACCTTTGATATCTAAAAATATGTGCCACGACCATGAAGCCCACCTTTGAGATCTAAAAATATGTGCCACGACCATGAAGCCCACCTTCGAGATCTAAAAATATGTGCCATGACCATGAAGCACACCTTCGGTCTCTAAAAATATGTGCCATGGCCATGAAGCCCACCTTCGATGTCTAAAAGTATGTGCCATGACCATGAAGCCTGCCTCTAAGAGCTAAAATAACATCTGTGTCATAATCATGAATTTCATCTCTGATGTCTAAACTCACATTTGTGATATGATTATGAACTTGACCTCTGAGGCAGTTCTATGGCACTTTTCTAATGGTGATTCAAAGGACTGCTGACAACACAGACTGCAATCCAACTGACAGTTATGCAATCTCTTTAATGAGACCTTGCTAACTGAACTCCTGGATATTTCTTCCTAAATATCACATACAAATTCATCTCGCTTAATTTTATGTTGTTTACCCAATACTGACAACATTTTCAGCAGTGACACAACACTGCTATTAAATTATGTATGTAAATGTTCAAACCAAAATCTTTAATATGACATACCAGTAAGCATGTGCCACATAGTAGAATGAGGTACCAGCTTGTGTAAATTATTTTTGATAGCTGTATAACCATCCCTACTCTGATACTTTTTATAGCTAAATAACCATCTATACCACGATACCTTTTATTGCTATATAATTGTCCATACCAGGATTCCTTCTGATAGCAATATAACCATCCATAACACGAGATATCCATACCACAATATATCCATACCATGAGATATCCATACCATTAGATATGCTGATCTAATATATTACATTAAATAAAATATCATCAGGACGCGAGACTGATTATGTACCCTATTTGGCAGTTTGTTTAGAATTGTAGATTATGAAATCTATATAATTATGTAACCCGAAACAAAAACATAATTTAATGATACATAATTTTTACTTGGCTGCTTCTGCAAATAAGAACCCTTGATTTTCACATAAATAAGATACAACAAGTATAACGTTAATGTCAGTTAATTTTCTCTATTCCTCTTTAAAACTTCTTTGGTGTGTAAGTCAACCAACAGCAATTTCTCATCTATAAAAATCATATTGCAATCATGTAGATTCCATGTGGACTCCAAAACAAGACTACCTAGTGATACCAAAATCTTCAGAAATTAATATTTTTGTGTTTGTTTTTTATATTTTCACAATAAGAATTAATTCCTAATTGTACTAAATAGAAAGCAAAATGTTCTGTAAATTGTGTTTCTCTGATAATACTTACCTGACCACGGCACATTTGGATAACTTTTTCTGCTACCTCCTAATTAAGCCCCACCAAAGCCCAGAAAGCAAAAATATCTTTCTATCTATCCATATATATATATATATATATATATATATATATATATATATATATATATATATATATATATAAGCATTCTCCTATAGAATCCAGGAATAGCACTTTCCATTCTATCTGGTGTAAATTTATAATTCTCTACAATTAATCCTATATACCTTGATTTCTTTCATAGGAATCCAGGATGGCTGTGTAGATAGATGAGGATTAATTACTAGGTCATCATGCAAGTGCATATAATACCTACACAGTGCATATAACACTAGACTCAGTTGCATCATATTTTGTTGATGTGTGCTTAGTCGTGATGGAATATGGACTTGTGTGTGCAGGCATGGCGATGGGTGCCATTTACTCATGGACCTGGGTTCGAATCTCCATAGAGTACAAATTAAATATTCTTTAACCTGTATGATAGCATTATTTGTATTAAATATTAATTCTGCCAACTATTATCAAGCATTCTCCTATACAATCCAGGGATAGCACATTCTATTCTGTCTGGTGTATGTATATATATACACCACTCCCTGGATAACTCGCACCCTGATAACTCACGAACCCGCTTTTAACGTGGGGTCAGGCGTGGATCCCATTTTTTAAACCAGAAAATACCCCAAAAACTGATTCCTATTTTTGAACTTGAAGAAAATCGCGATCAAAATTAGTAACAGAAACTTTGATATATCGCTTGTTTTATCATCGAAAACAGTAGATAGGACCTGAAATTTTAAACAAATTTATGAAATATCAAATTTAAAAATAAGTCATACAATTTTTTTACATTTTCTTTCAAAAACGGTAGTACACCGCAATTAACAATATGTAAGGAAATTTTGATCAATGAAAATGTCACTTATGCAGAGTGGAGGCAGTACTTTAATAAATACATACCAATTAAACCATTTTTTTTTAATCAATTGAAATTTATGTTCTAGTTCTATATTTTAGTTCCTTTTATGTGTAATCATCATAAATACAATGTGTCCTCTTATAATTAAACGTAAAACGTGCCAATCTACCGTAACAGCTATGTCCGCGAGCATTTCTGTGAGAACATAATTAGGTGCCGGCCGTGTTTTGATAACTGATTTGCGGAAGCATTTGTTGTTTTGTTGCACTGAATTAAAAGCTGGCCTCCTTTGTGTTATCACGTTAATTATGTCTTTTGAATCAAATAAAGGAGCTGGAATAAAAGAAAAGTTAAAAGGCACGAAAATCCTACAAATTTAAAATCTAGCGGCCCCGGTCATATGTCGGGTGAACTCACTTCATTGGATCAATCACTTATAAATGTTATTATGTATGTAACATAAACTACCTTAAATTAACAGACTCATTGGTAACTGTGATCAAAGATAACCAAGCGAAATGAATACTTTGTAAAATAAAGAGCTTGGTTTCACAGATACGGACCATTGTGGGCAAGCGAGTTTCACAGAATTTTTGAACTGGCACTTAGAGACATCCTCAAGGATGATAAGAAGTTTCATTATTACTTCCAATGAAATTATGACATCAATACTGTACTAACTGAACAATACAAAAATTGAGATACGACGTAGATGATTGTCTCACGAAATAAATTTCGCTTGTTTTTGAAGAAAAGAAATCTTGTTTGTTTGTGTATCGACATTTAGTCTAGTTTCCTGCTCTTTTGACTCAAGATTTGGCAGGATACGATCAAATACCACTCCGGGAACCAGACTCATCAAGAACACAAAAAGCAGTGACGTAATACACAGATGTTTTACATACACGTGATGGTCGTTGAAACCAGTGGGACGATCTTTCACATGTTGGACATTTTGAAAATAAATGTTATTTACACAGAATAACAAACAACTTTGTTAGAAAAAGCGCATTACTAAAAATTATTATCTACGTGATTGTAAAATGAGCATTCAGTCATTAAACGGCCCAGTTCCCTACACCCCCACTCCGCTGTTTTCTCGATATCTAAGTAAATTTTTTCAACTTTTGGAGGTTCCTCGGTAACTCACGCCCTCGCTTAGAGCGCAGTCTATGTTTGTGGACCCCATTGTGCGCAAGTTATCAAGGGAGAGGTGTGTATATATATAGATAGATAGATAGATAGATAGATAGATAGATATATTAGGTGGAGACTGTTATATCCAGTCAAAACCATATCATTTTAATGGAGCAACACCTTAAATGATGTTTGCATTCCTGGTAAGTGTGATCTGGTAAGTATTATAGGAGAAACATAATTTACCAAAAAAATTGTTTTCTCCAGCAAATATATTACCTGATCACATTACATTTGAACAGGTAAGTGTAGGTGGAAGAAATGAACATACTATCTGTACTTTGTCATAAACTAGGAGCATGATTGCTCTACTAAAAGGATGAACTTCTTCCAATGTTAGTTTAGGACAGCAAGAGACAATTTGTTTATACACCTGTGAGAAATATTCCTATGGGATTACACACTTTATTATGGTCACAACCTTTAAGTTTATGAGGCTAATGCAGCAAAAGTCTGGCCTGGTACTAAGGTTGTGCTGTTATGAATGGAGAATGGTCATTGTCTGTGCAGTATCACTGTCCAGATCACATTCAATTCTCTCCTTTACCAGGCCATGTCATGCAGACAGAAGCAGGAGATAATCTGTCTGGCATGCCATTCAACTGACTCAAAATTTCTTGAACTGAGATTTTATGTTTTAATGCCAGGCTTGTGAAAATTGCTCGTATTTCATGAGCCAAGATTTTCACGAGGCGTATCTGCTCTTGAGAGATGTCAGTATATGAAGATTTTATAACTCTTTAACCAAGTGGCAAGCACTTGTGGTGTTATCTCATGGCTTCCCATACTTAGGAGGAATAAAAAGCCAGCTGTTGTGGATGATCTCTGTATGCACCAGATAATATCAGAGTACATACAGGATCCTAGAGCTTTGCATCTCTCAATGTATCAATCAAAAAGAGAACATGAATAGTTATTTGTTGATTTCCTGGTGACAGCAACCCATTATTGGCAATAAACCAGTCATGTCATTAAAACAACTGATCCATCCAGACAGTTCTTCATCTAGTTTGGGTCCACAGACAGCATATGTAGCTCACTCATTCTACATGCTGAGGCAAGTCTTACATGATGGCTGATCGATGGATGTGGACGACAGGGGTTCAAACTTGGATGAGTGAAACCATGTCGACACCCAGGCGAGATTCCAGTTTGTAAATAACATGAGTATGATCTGGTCAGACAGCAATTCAGACAGGTACTTGTTGTAATCAATATTGTCTTGTCCATATTTCAGAACATGTCTGAGGTCATATACTGGTATCCCTTTATGGTATTTGGGGCTAACTTCTTTTCTTCAAATAGAGAAAAGCTAGCCAAGTGAGGAACAGTGATTGGTGTGATGTCACTGATGTGACAGCAATCATTTAAAACTCCCCATTTACCTTTGTAAGCCTTCACAGAGTGGAGGGCCTTCTAACTATTGCAATCCTCTCCACAATTAAAGTCTGAACTCCTTTTCTCTCATCCCTGACAAGAGGAAGGCATGAAGGAGGAGTTTCTCTGAGCTTGGATGGAACAGTGGCAACCTGGGCTGCTTGTGCAGAGTGGGGGTCAACAAGTGCATACACAAATTAAAATGAAATTTGAAATAAATACCAAATGCAATATAAATATGGGCCATAATTACAGTAGATGTCAAAATACAGTGCCTCCGAATTTCCACTGGTGAAAATTTGTGTTGCCACTCAAAGTCATTCTGATGCAAATGAGCAGTATGATAAATCAAAAATATGTATAAATCACCAGATTTTTTTAAAAAATGTATGCACCATATAAAACAACATTTTGACTTGATGTACCACTGAAAATAAAAGGTGGATGATCAAATTTAAGCATAAGATTAAATGGATACTGTGGAGGACATCTTTGCAGCATGACAGCGAAAGTGAATGCTGGTTACATCTGGGTATAATTGCAGCCACCTATTAGGTAAAAAAAAAAGGAATTAACCTGTAAGAGTTGTTTCCCTTTATATAGACTAGAAGACATTTTTTAAAATCTTTCCAGGAGGGCTGGATGGGATATAGCAAAGAAAATTATGTAATGTGATCAGACAATATATTTGAAGGAGATAATGATATACATCAAAATTAGCAGGAAGTCTAGAAAAAGGTGATCACCTATAGAAACAGTTTAAAATTCTGACATATTTTGATGGCTCTTCTTTGAAGCCATACTGCATTACTACATTAATATAGCCCACTGATACTCCCTGCCTACTTTCTGAAATGAGAGGAAAAACGGGTAACAAAATTATGTTGTGAATTGTAAAATTATCTAAAAATTTCAATCCAGGGAAAATTTTTAAACTAAAGCCCCAACAACATGAAGTAAGTGATTAAACTTACCGATGACTAATGCTGTGTTGGCATGATTAGAGCAGGAGATCACTTGACCTATTTCATGGTAATATTTAATCTGAAAAAAACAAAATGGCAAACTTTTTACTGACAGCAACTAAAAATTGCTAAATTTCTAACATGGATAAAACTGGAGCATAGAACATACATGTCTGACATTTGTGTAACAGCCAATTTCAAAAGCAGATGACTAAGAATTATTGATCAGTTGAATGTACAGATTTCTTCCACATTTTGCAATAAGAGCACTGTAAATCGTTCATTATAATGAGTTTAATATGACTTCAATATTTTTAATATGACACATTATACACCTAAATGTCTTTAATATGACACATTATACACCTGTATGTGTTTAATATGACAAATTACAGACCAGAATCAGCTTAATTCAACACATTATACACTTCTGTATGTGTTTAATATGACACATTTGACACCTGCATGTGTTTACTGTGACACATTATACCTCTGTATGTGTTAATATGACATATTATACACATGTTTAGTGTGACACATTATACCTCTGTATGTGTTTAATATAGCATATTATACACCTGTATGTGTTTAATTTGATACATTATACACCTGGATGTTTAAAATGACACATACACCTGTGTGTTCAGTGTGACATTATACACCTGTATGTGTTAATATTACACATTATACACCTGAACATCTTTAATCTGACATATTATATACCTGAATGATTGTAAAGACACATTATACACCTGAATAAGTTTAATGACACATTACACACCTGAATGAGTTTAATATGACACATAACACACCTGAATGAATTTAATGACACATTATACACTTGAATGTCTTTAATGTGACACATTATACAGCTGAATAAGTTTAATGACACATTACACACCTGAATGAGTTTAATATGACACTTAACACACCTGAATGAATTTAATGACACATTATACACTTGAATGTCTTTAATGTGACACATTATACACCTGAATGAGTTTAATGACATATTACACACCTGAATGAGTTTAATATAACACATTATACACCTGAATGAATTTAATGACACATTATACACTTGAATGTCTTTAATCTGACACATTATACACCTGAATGTCTTTAATGTGACACATTATACACCTGTATGTCTTTAATGTGACACATTATACACCTGAATGAGTTTAATGACATATTACACACCTGAATGAGTTTAATATAACACATTATACACCTGATTATCTTTAATGTGACACATTATACACCTGTATGTCTTTAATCTCGACACATTATACACCTGAATGTCTTTAATGTGACACAATATACATCTGAATGAGTTTAATACGACATTATACACTTGAATGTGTTTAAAATGACAAAATATACACCTGTATGTGTTTAGTGTGACCCATTATACCTCTGTATGTGCTTAATATGACACATTATACACCTGTATGTGTTTAATGTGACACATTATACCTCTGTATTTGTTTAATATGACACATTATACACCTGTATGTGTTTAATGTGACACATTATACCTTTGTATGTATTTAATGTGACACATTATACACCATAATGAGTTTAATATGATATACACCTGAATATGTTTAATGTCTCTATGTAGATCATGGGATTTGTGTGTGCAGAAACCACGTTTCTTCCATCAGTCATATTATCTCAGCTCCTGACCTTGTTATTACAGACATCTTGTTTTGGAAGACCACTCTAATGAAAGTCCACATACAGTGTGACCCCGCTATAGCACGCTCCATTATAACACAAATTCGGATATAACACGGTCATGGTGTGGCTCCCAAAATTTCATATACACATATTTTTCTCATACATGAAAAAAATTCCTTCTTAAAAGTATGAAAAAACGTAAAAAGTTTACTATCATTTTCGGGAAGATATTGCATATGAATAATACAAGACGATCGTGGCGTGGCTCCTGAAATTATATATGTATTTTTCTGGTATACAAAAAATAGTTTTTTTCTTCTTAAAAATACGAAAAATAATGTGTAAAAAATTTATTCAGGGATCATGCAGGGCTTCACCAATGTCGCAAATTGCCATTTTGTTTTCTTATTAGTGGCAAAATATACCATCTGGCAATTTTTTTTTTTTGGTGACATTGTTGGCTGTTTAAACTTGTATACACAACCATTGGTTTGGAGTGGAGAAATTAAAAGGCCCCATGAAAGGAAGCCATAAACTTGATATAAAATGCACTGAAATATATCTATTGTTACATACACAAATTCTTTGTCCATACTGACAAACCATCTTAACAGTGCATTTGTTATATCATAATCCTCTTATGTTGACATCTAGCATGAGTACTGTATGTTGTGAGATATCCTCTGTTTTTTTGTTGACATTTCTGGTAGCGGAGATCAACTGGATGAGGCATTATCTCATAGTCCATCTTTTGTCGGATTTTCGGCCACTCACTAGTAATTAATATATTTACATTGATTGACATTTGTATGTGGATGGTAAGTAAAATTCCTCTTCTTTTCACTCAGAATTAAATCCTTCAGAACACACATTTTCTGCAGTAATCCCTGTCATCAGACCAGAACACCTGCATCTCTATCATCCGTTGACCTTTTTTTAAATTTCTGATGCAGGCGTGGAAGTCAGCATCACTCCACTATCACAAATGTTAAAAAAAAAAAAAAAAAAACCCAACACCTTACTTGTTGGTCTATTCAATAGGCAGAGAGGAACAGTAACTATGATCAACCAAATGACGGCCAATTCCTTTTTTAAAAATGTACCCAGATAAAATATTTTGCTGAAATTTCAAAGAAAACAGATTGCCTTTGAAGCACCGATTGTTATGAAAACGTACTAAGCAAATGGAAAAAAAAAATCAGTCTCAATCATGCAGTACAATTATTTGATGTTGCCACCACAATAAAAAACAGGCATTTGTTTGGTTCTCCAAAGTTGTTGCTTAGCAGTGACTTCAATAACACATGCACCCTTCATCAAAGAAAGCTGACTACAATCTTCAATAAAAACCAAGAACCCTTCTTCTGAGGAAGTCAGTACCAAACTTAAATAAAAGCAACGGAATCTGATGGAGTGTTTCATTTTCCAATGTGACTGGAACACATTTACTGTACCGTGAACGTTTCCTTTCTGCAGGAAAAAAGTTTATGCTTATGAATGCTACCAACTGCAGCTTAAAATGCAAACTAACTTTTACCAACCTGGGATGTACTGAAAAGTAAATGTGCTTCATCATTCATTACGTGATTGTGCTATTTTTTTTCCCCACTGAATTCAGACCTATATGACCTGTGTGTGTGTGCATATTTTCAATGGAATTACTTGTATTGTGGATTCAATGTATGTGATGAGATTCGCGGGTGAGTACACGGTGTTGATACTCTATTCATGCTGTACATTAGACATGTATGTATAAACAGCATACACATATAAGCACCAATGCATGGTTCTCTAAATAAAGTGAAATATTATATATGCCTTCTCTGTTTTCACTACAGATGTATTTCTCATTTAATATTCATTGACTTAAGATGGTAACTGTGCTAATGAAGCATGTATTTTTGAGCCTGCATTTATTACCTTTATTACCTAACCCCACCCCACCCCCACAAATTGTTTTTGGGTACATGCATCATTTATTTTCAGCTAACTGACCTGGTTGCTTATAACACAGTTCAGTCTATAACTCAGTCGGGTTCTATGGCTCCCAACTACTGTGTTATAGTGGGGTCACACTGTATCTTCAAAACCACTGCTATGATAAAATACCTTACAAGACCACTGCTATCAATGACTGCCTTAAAAGACTTCTGACATGATAGAATACCTTAAAATATCACTGCTATGATAGACTACCTTAAAAGACCGCTACTTTGATAGACTACCTTAAAAGACCACTATTTTGATTGATTACCTTAAAAGACCACAGTTTTGACAGATAACCTTTTAAGACCACTGCTTTGATAGACTATCTTTAAAGACCACTTCTATGACAGACTACCTTAAAAGACCACTGCTAACATTGACTACCTTAAAAGACCACTGCCACCATTGACTACCTTAAAAGACCACTGCTATCACAGATTACATTAAAAGACCACTGCTATCACTAACTACCTTAAAAGACCACTGCTACCACAGACTTCCTTAACAGACCACTGCTATCATAGACTACCTTACAAGATCACTGCTACCACTGACTACCTTAAAAGACCACTGCTACCATAGACTTCCTTTAAAGACCACAGCTGTCACAGACTACCTTACAAGATCACTGCTACCACCTACTACCTTAAAAGACCACTGCTACCATAGACTTCCTTAAAAGACCAATACTACAGACTACCTTCCAAGACCACTGCTATCATAAACTACCTTAAAAGACCACTGCTATCACAGACTACCTTAAAAGACCACTGCTATGGCAGACCACATGTCTTGGGGGACCACTTCTATAGGAGACCAACTGTCCTAAGAGACCATTTGTTGTTGGAAAGGGGGGAGGGTCTCTTAAGGCAGGTTTTACTGTGTTCCTGGGATTCAGATGTTTTTATGAGCTTCTGTTTTTGTTGAAAAAAATGGAGAACATCTAAACAAAATCACTGACCTTAGATTGGAGAACACTTGCTACTTTACGTGCCTGAACCATATAATGAACAGTGAAACTTAGAGATGTAAAGTAAGAGAGTTACTTAAGACTCCATTCAAATGACAAGTTCAAATGATTATTTTTCAAAATTCACTAATCAAGGGATGTTATTTAATTGGCTCAATTTGATGGAAAGAGTCTACAGCTAGTCTCCTTAGTCTACAATTCAACTTACAATGTATTACCTCAATCAGCCAGTCTCCACAGTCTGCAATTCAAATTGCTATGTATTACCTCATTCAGCCAGTCTCCACAGTCTACAATTCAAATCACTATGTATTACCTCATTTAGCCAGTCTCCATGAACTTTCCATCTTATAAACTGTACACTGTCTCCCTTCTCAATGGCATCATTAAGACTGATGCTTGCAATGAACTTCTCATGCTTCGGACACTTCTTCCATGTTCTGAAAAGACAGAATTAGACTGTAACTGTTTTTATTCAATAGATTCTGAAACCACCCTACCTTAAACTTATAAGTGTTGTCCACTTAATAGAATGACATCTTTTTTTCTGTTAAAATCCCCTAAAATAGAAAAGCACAAACAAGAACTATGCTTTAAGAAACCCATGAAACTGCTTCAATAAATGGCACCACATAGAAACATAACCCTGAGGTAATACTAGTATTGGGAGAAAGAGAGATGTGTGAGGGTAACATTGGCATGGGAGAAAGGGGATTGCGTGATCATATGTTATTCAAACTAATAAGTAAATCAAGAGAAGAATTATTTGAATATTAGAAAACGAAAGTTAACCAAAAGTGGTCCTACTTCTCGACCCCATGGCCCTATCCAGGTAACATGGAGGATAACAGCAGTAGAGAAATTAATGGGGCTTGCAATCATACCATATTCCATATTGATAGTGAAATTTTTATTGTGAATTGGATACAAAGTACATTAAAGCTTAAGAGATGGAATCAATGCTGTAACCAAAATGTGTTCAACAAACATGTAGTGATCTCATGGGCCCATCCAGGAATATGACCCTGGTAGTGATGATATGGCCTCATCCAGGAATATGACCCTGGTAGTGATGATGTGGCCTCATCCAGGAATATGACCCTGGCAGTGATGATGTGGCCTCATCCAGGAATATGACCCTGGTAGTGATGATATGGTCCCATCCAGGAATATGACCCTGGTAGTGATGATATGGTCTCATCCAGGAATATGACCCTGGTAGTGATGATATGGCCTCATCCAGGAATATGACCCTGGTAGTGATGATATGGCCTCATCCAGGAATATGACCCTGGTAGTGATGATACGGCCTCATCCAGGAATATGACCCTGGTAGTGATGATATGGCCTCATCCTGGAATATGACCCTGGTAGTGATGATATGGCCTCATCCAGGAATATGACCCTGGTAGTGATGATACGGCCTCATCCAGGAATATGACCCTGGTAATGATGATACGGCCTCATCCAGGAATATGACCCTGGTAGTGATGATACGGCCTCATCCAGGAATATGACCCTGGTAGTGATGATACGGCCTCATCCAGGAATATGACCCTGGTAGTGATGATATGGTCCCATCCAGGAATATGACCCTGGTAGTGATGATATGGCCTCATCCAGGAATATGACCCTGGTAGTGATGATATGGCCTCATCCAGGAATATGACCCTGGTAGTGATGATATGGCCTCATCCAGGAATATGACCCTGGTAGTGATGATATGGCCTCATCCAGGAATATGACCCTGGTAGTGATGATATGGTCCCATCCAGGAATATGACCCTGGTAGTGATGATATGGCCTCATCCAGGAATTGGCCTCATCCAGGAATATGACCCTGGTAGTGATGATATGGTCCCATCCAGGAATATGACCCTGGTAGTGATGATATGGCCTCATCCAGGAATTTGACCCTGGTAGTGATGATATGGTCCCATCCAGGAATATGACCCTGGTAGTGATGATATGGCCTCATCCAGGAATATAATCTTGATAGTTATATCATGGCCCATCCAGTGAAATGGCCCTTATAGTTATCCCATGGATACATCCAGGGATATGGCACTCATAGTTATCCCATGGCTCCATCCAGGGACATGTTCCTGGTAGAGATGCCATGGCCCCATACAGGGAAATGATCCTAGTTATCCCATTGCCCCATCCAGGGACATGTCCCTCATAGTTAACCCATAGCCCCATCCAGGGACATGATTCTGATAGTTATCACATTGCCCCATCCAGGGATATGACCCTCATATTTATCCCATGGCCCCATTATGGGACAAAACCCTCATAGTTAACCCATGGCCATCCCATACAGGGACATGACCCTAATAGTTATCCTATGGCTCTATCCTGGGAAAAGACCCTGGTAATGATGCCATGACCCCATTCCGGGACGTGATCCTGATAGTTATCCCATAGCTTCATCCAGGGACATGAACCTAAGTTATCCCATGGACTCCATCCAGGGACATGACCCTAATAATTATCCCATAGCCCCATCCAGGGACATGATCCTGAGAGTTATCCCACGGCCCCATCCAGGGTTATGATCCTGGTAGTGATGTCATAGCCCCATCCAGGGACATGTTCCCAACAGTTATCCCAAGGCAACATCCAGGGACATGACTCTCATAGTTATCCCACTGCCCCATCCAGTAACATATTTCAGGTAGTAAACCCATAGCCCCACCCAGGAACATATCTCTGGTAGTGATGCCATGGCCCCATCCAGGGACACAACCCTGGTAATGATATCACTGCCCCATCCAGGGCATGACCCTGGTAATGCTGTCACTGCCCCATCCAGGGCATGACCCTGGTAATGATGTCACTGCCCCATCCAGGGCATGACCCTGGTAATGATGTCACTGCCCCTTCTGGGGACATGACTATGCAGTAGAGGTATTAAAATCCATAAGTTATCTTCTGAACATGAACTAAATTGGTTATGGAAATATTTAAAGAAAAAAAAACAAACTGGAACCAAAAGTTTGACCAAAATGTATCCTCATTATGATACCTGATTTCATGGCCCCACTCAGGGACAGAAACCAGAGGTAGGTGTGGTAATGAGAGGGGGAGTATAGACAGAAACCAGAGGTAGGTGTGGTAATGAGAGGGGGAGTATAGACAGAAACCAGAGGTAGGTGTGGTAATGAGAGGGGGAGTATAGACAGAAACCAGAGGTAGGTGTGGTAATGAGAAGGGGAGTATATGATATTATATTCTAAATATGAAGTGTATCTGGTGAAGTGGTATGGAAATATAAATTACAGAAATAAGTTTAACCAAAATGTGTCCCAATTATAATTCTTGACAATATCACCCCGAGGCAGAACCCAGGGGCAGGAGTGGTCCTAAGAAAAAGGGGAATATGTGATGATGGTAAATGGGCTATTCAGTATTGCACATTGAGCAACCCCATGGGACATCCCCTAATGGCCAGTATCCAAACAAACAAACAAATCTCCACAATACTGACCACTGTACAGGGAGATAGGCAAATACAATGTCTCCATGACAGTTCAACCAAGTTGCAACACTGATGGTTATGAAATATATGATTGAACAACTTTTAAGCAAAACATTAAAAAAAATCTGTCCCCTTCTAATTTCTAACCATATAGCCCCACACAAGGGTAGTAATAATTCCCAACCATACAGTCCCACACAAGGGTAGTAATAATTCCCAACCATACAGTCCCACACAAGGGTAGTAATAACTCCTAACCATATAGCCCCACACAAGGGTAGTAATAATTCCTAACCATATAGCCCCACACATGGGTAGTAATAATTGATACCATATAGCCCCACACAAGGGTAGTAATAATTCCTAACCATATAGCCCCACACAACAGTAGTAATAATTCGTAACCATATAGCCCCACACAAGGGTAGTAATAATTCCTAATCATATAGCCCCACACAAGGGTAGCAATAATTCCTAACCATATAGCCCCACACAAGGGTAGTAATAATTCCCAACCATACAGTCCCACACAAGGGTAGTAATAACTCCTAACCATATAGCCCCACACAAGGGTAGTAATAATTCCTAACCATATAACCCCACACATGGGTAGTAATAATGGATACCACATAGCCCCACACAAGGTTAGTAATAATTCCTAACCATATAGCCCCACACAAGGGTAGTAATAATTCCTAACCATATAGCCCCACACAAGGGTAGTAGTAATTCCAACCAAATAGCCCCACACATGGGTAGTAATAATTGATACCATATAGCCCCACACAAGGGTAGTAATAATTCCTAACCATATAGCCCCACACAAGGGTAGTAATAATTCCTAACTATATAGCCCCACACAAGGGTAGTACTGATTGAAGGGGAGTAGTGATATTATATTCTAAGAGGTTACTAAAATAGAAATGTTGATAAAAGACTTTAACCATGGTTGTCCATAGACACCCACCCACCCAATGTCGATAATCATGGCTGTCCACACACACACACACACACCACTGACAACTCAAACACTAGAGCATAAAATGTATGACAGTCTAAAAGATTTAAATTTCATCTGTCTAGTTCCTGGATACTTTTAGAGACAAGTATATACCAGCCTGACTTATTGTTTATTGATATGAGATATTTTTAACCAACCTGAGACATTCTCCAACATTGTTTAGAACAAGGATATTGACAATGCCATGACTGTCTCCGTACATTATTAGACATTCATCATGACCTGTAGCACTGAAATGAAAGATGTTTTTGGTTTTAAAAAACTGAACAATTTTAACTTTGTTCATTTTTATATATGCACTTTTCCTAGCACTACATTAGTATTTATACACATTTATAGAATTTCATTTTTCAATACTGTGATTGCAAGTCAAGAAATAGTATTTCTCCCATGAAAAACTCAGTATGACTAACTTAGTAATATTTTTGAAACGGGAACTTGTTGGAAAAGGCTCTTAGAAATAACTATTTGCCAACATATTCCTGATGCAGGCAATTAACATCAAATATTGGTTACTGTGAATTCACTAATTTGAATGTGGTATGAATCTTCATGGGATAAAACTCTTCATACGGTGCCAAATTTTTGGGTACCATTTTTTTGTCTATCATGGTTGCTTTAAACCATAAATTTCAAGACCCAATGAACAATTCTCTTTCTATTCAAAAAACCCCAAAAGAATGACTTTCCTGATCCACAAATCTAAGTATCAGTACAAAAACCATTTCCCCCAAACAACAAAAATTGATACACATGAAGGTAAATGAATTTGCAGTTATCATCAAAGAGTGTTAGAATTTGACTTTTGGAAAATATTAATTATACAATATTATTCATATCTGCAATATTTCTGCAAAAGTTCTAACCTAGTTACAAAATAAGTTTAACAGTTTTGATAACTACTAGATCAAAGTTATTTAAGAGTAGAGTAAGAATGTTTTCCCTTCTCACTCTCTTTCATCTAATGTCATCCTTAAATTTAAGAAACAGTCTGCAATTTTAGAAATTGTGTAATTAGTGACTGCAAGCAAACTTAACATCCTAAAATTTTAAAAATACGACAATAATTCTATACATTTTTGAACAACTTACCAATAGTCTAATTTGAGTGGCACAGTTTCTAATCCACTGATTTGGCAGTAAGGTTCAAAGGAAGAGAGTTCAAAGAACTGAATCTCACGGTCCCTGATTTAAGAAAGAGAACAGATTGTCATCTAAGTATTAGAAATCAAAAATAACTTAAATTTTACTTCATTTCAAGTTACTTTTTTTACACATTTCTATTTAAGGAAAATATCTCAACTTTTTAGAATCTTTGTGATGCCAAAATATCTTTGCTTGCCAAGGATCATCAAGCCATTTCATCCCAAACTGGCCTTTGTCATACCTTTATGATGCCAGCCCATTTTTGCTAGCCAATGGTCATCAATCCATTTCATTCCACACTGACCCTTGTAATATCTTTATGATGTGGGCCTATTTTTGCTAGCCAAAGGTCATCAAAGCCTATCCATCTTTGCTAGCCAAGGGTCATCTATCCAATATATTCCACACTGACTCTTGTAATATCTTTATGATGCCAGCCCATCTTTGCTAGCCAAGGGTCATCAATCCATTTCATTCCACAGTGACCATTGTTATATCTTTATGTTGCCAGCCCATCTTTGCTAGCCAAGGGTCATCAAAGCCAGTCCATTTTTGATAGCTAAGGGTCATCAATCCATTTTATTTCACACTAACCCTTGTGTGTTGTTAGCAGAAACGTTTTATTAAATGCCCTCCTGTACATGGAGGCATTACTGCCTGTAGTAAGCAAGACCAACTGACCAATAAGAAATCTCATTACATAACCTGTCAGGTTTTCAAAAGGATGCCTAAAATGACATTCACGTGTACCCGCTCAAATTGAATACTTGTGTAAAGTGTTTAGATTGGGGAAACTTGCCTGTGTCTCGGATTGTTGTCTACAGAGGCCATTATAATTATTCCTACCTCCTTAAGTAAATGTAACATGGAGTTTGACTGGATCAGTTTCTTTCAGCTGTGTCCAGCCAGATAGTAGAACTGTAGATACCATTTCAGCTAACTACATGTGCCAAGGTTAAATGTGGATTGAAGTGAATTTACCATCCTTAGCCAGTGAAGATGGCTGCCAGACATGCCCTTTTAACTTTGATCATCATTATATCCTGTTTTGTGGCATTATATTCAAGTATTAAGGTATTAGTTTAAATAACCTTTTATAAAATTCAATTTTTGGAGAACTTGAATTTTTGCATATTAGATATGAAAAATATTAGCAAAAGGTACTGATGAATAAAATTAAACAGTTTAGCTGTAATTGTTTTTAGCTGCATTATATCTGTAAAAGATAATACCACAATGTTACACTATGATGCATCTATACCACACAATATAATTTCACTGTTGCAGCACAACCTCTTTATAAAAAAATAATATAATTGAACAATGCGACACATAGAAACAGGTCATGTAAGTTCAATCCTTTACAGTTTCCATGATTCATGTAGAAAGCTAATTACAAAAAAATGTAATACCTGAAATTACTTTTTGCTGTTTCAAGTTCATTTTAGGCATTTCTTCATCGCACCTCATTGACTGATACAATAAATGCCTTTGTTTTAATTTGCATTTTCCTTTTCCGTAAGTTAGATATAATTCCCTAGTGATATTTTCTACCAGTGCACATGGCTCAGTAAGCCCTTGGTTTTGTAAAGACAGCTCACTTTATTTTAAAGCTGACAACCCTTTTGATTGCGCTATGAATTTAATATGTAAAGACAGCTCACTTTATTTTAAAGCTGACAACCCTTTTGATTGCGCTATGAATTTAATATGTAAAGACAGCTCTCACTTTGTTTTAAAGTTGACAACCCATTTGATTGAGCTATGAATTTAATACTTGTTCAGTGCCAGGTAGAGTTATACAGCTTCCTTCTTAATCCCTTATCTTGTAAGGCAGAAAGCTCTTTGTTTTAAAATGTTACAACCCTTTAACTGAGCCACAAGTATAATAACTGCTCAGTGCCAAGTAACATTGGGTGGGTATTTGAACTCCCCCATTTGATATTTTTGTTAATTTTTCATTTATGGTCAACAAAATGTATTCAGATTTTACACTTTTGCTCATTTGGCATGCAATGGAAATGCATTTATCAAAGTATGTGTTTCCATTTTAAAAGTGTTAATAGGAGACAACTATAATGTTCATACTGTGTTTTAATAAAATGTGCCTTAATGAAACAGCAAATGCATAAATGCAAAACCACCACATTGAATTTACAATAAATTATAATATAACTATAACTGCAACATGCGGCTTTTAGATTATTTATCAGCAAATTTTATTTCTTATTTTCAAATAAATATTGTACAGACACCATCACCAGTAATGATGTTATCCTATTAATAGTCATCATTTTGTATTGCCTCAACAAGAACAATGTCATGTA